>JBANCX010000001.1:0-71769 GCA_037040065.1 Dettopsomyia nigrovittata
ACGTATAATATAGCGCTCCGAGTTTTTGTTTCACGTGGTGTATCAGATCGCCAAAGCTATTCTGTTTACAACCAACATGATCTTTACTACTGAATGAGTTTATTTTAGTAAGTATTATTGAGAGAGAGTTATGGCCATACAATTGACCAGAGTTAACCACATAATCAAAGGTTATCAATAACTTGCCAATTAAATGCAAATATTTAAATCATAAAACCTTTTTTGATTGATGTGTCAATTTGTTAAATATATATGCGTAATTAATTTTGTTTTTGTTGTTTTTAAATCAAATTCAAAGTGCTTAACTGGATAAAAGTTCAGTGGTACAACGCGTGTGTAATTAATTAATAATTTCATAAAACATTTATATTTATGCATGTAACAATTTGGTAATAAAATAATTGCAATAATCCAACCAGTTGACAGTGTATACAAAAGTGCAATCAAATTCAAATGAATCATTATTAAAAATCTGTCCCACATTTTAGTTGAATAGTAATCGCGTATACAACAAATATATATTTTAATCTTGTTGTTTATATAAAAAAAAAATTTACATTTTCTTTTGTTTTTATGCTTTTATTTATTGATTTTTTTTTTATGTTTGTATTTTTTTTTTTGAAACGTAATGAACTTGACTTGCAGCTTGCATGACGCTTCTGTTTTTTGCTTTTTTTTGTTTGCTAAAACAGCTCCGGCTTGAGGTGCACCACACAGGTTGTTTAATTTCCAGCTGTTGCCTGACCTGCACTGACGTGTGCTGCGTGTGTCAGTCACTCCACGAAAGCTGTGCGTTTGTCAGTCAAAGACAGCAGCCAAATCGTTGCTTCAGAACCGGCTTTGCTTGGCAGAAGACAACATTGACAGCAAAAAAAACAAAAAAATAAATAAATTTTTTTTTTTATTTTTCGAAATTAACTTGATGCTTGCCTTAAATATAAGCACACCGAACGTTCAGAACATTAGACGTGTTAAAGAGCTTGAATTAAACGTAACGTAAAACGCTTAAGAACATTTGTATACCAAAAAAAATATTAAGTTTTTACCATTTAAGAAACCAAATTTAAATTACTTATTTTCACAACAAATGGCTGCCAAAGATTTAAAAAATATGGTAAATATTAATTTAAAAAAAAAAAAATTGAAAACACTTTAATAATCTTAATCTTTTCACTCTTAGATGCTGTTCAGTAGCTGCTGTCTGCTGCTCATCTTGTCCAGCAGTCATGCTCTACCACGTTACAGATCAAATTCTTGGAAGAAACCATTTGATCTGAATGGCTCTGGCAGTGAAACTTATTTTGCTTATGCCGGCAGTCCACAGCCGCCCATGCAGTTCACGGGCAATTATAATTTAATTATGCCCGACTATTATGATCATCATCCGGCAGAGTCAATGCAATTGCAAAACTTTGCCAGCTTCTATGAGGCTGAGATGAGTCCCGGCGCTGACTTGGGCATGGAGGAGACACAGTTTTTGACCAATACGCCAGTGCGTGAGCCGCAGCCCGTCAATGCCGTTGAGCAACGTGTACGTCAAAAGCTGCCCGAAGTCGATCTGAGTCGTGAAAAGAAAGCCATACAGAAGCTAAAGAAGGGCAATACAAAGCCTCGTGGTAACGAGTATCCCGAATGGGATCAATTTGATTACGATCTATATAGCGTAAATCCAGGGGAGAACAAGAAGTATTATAATGATTTCTAAGAATGAATCGAGAGCAACTTTCTGCTTTGTTTTTTCTGTTTGTTTTTTATTGTTTTTGTTAAGCACTGAAATAAATTATTTATTTATTGTAAAATTAATTCTTTGTTGCCAATTTAGGTAAATTTTTGCTGGAATGCGGTTTTAAAAGCTAAGCTTAACTTTGTTTTTGTTTTTTTTTTATTTTTTGTTTGTTTCTTTAACTTTTACTGTCTAAATATTAGTTAGCTAATGTGTTTAATTGGTCTTGTCATTAGCATGTAGCCAGACGGTCGCTGACTTTAATTAAAGACAAGATTCGAAAGAAGAAAAAAATAAATAAATAAACACAAAAAACAAATTAAGAAATTTCATCACGCGATATTTAACAAAGTGTTTAACAATAACACAGTTCACTGTTTTAAGTACTATCCCTGCCGATAATCCAAAAGTGTTTGCTCTTTACTTCCATATCCACTTGCAATTTCCGTGCAGCAGCATCATGTCATGTTATCCCAAAAGAGAGGAAGCTAGCTGTCTGTTGCAACAGCGGATGCTTCATCATAACTGTGGCGTTTGTTTTGACACCTTGTTTACTTACTTACCTATAGTACAGAGCTTTCGTCCGTTTCACTACACAGAGCTATACTAACATACGAGTCTGTATGTACATAGATGGGGTATATACAGCAGTAGCATACGACAAGCTTAGTCTCGTAGTTGGTCAGCCAGAATTATGGCCATCACATTCATGTGACGCCAAGCAGCAGCTGTTGGGATTTTACACATTTTGACGTCATGGCTTAGAGAACGTGTTTTTTTTTTGTGTTTCTACTAAGTGAATACTAACAAAAATGGAGCTATTTCTTTAAATGTCTCACTTGGGTTCTAAACTAAATGACTAAGACTAAGAAATTTTTTGCGCAGTCGCTGGATCAGGTTTTAAACTTAAATTAAATATTTCCCAAATTTAGTCAGAAATTTTGTTTTGCCTTTAGAAAGTATTGGTTCCGTTTGTCGTCTAAACATACTAATCTTTTAAAGATTTTTTATGCAAAGCGTTTGTTGTTTATTTTGACTAGAGATGAATATTAACATTTTCCTATTATATGAATAATTTATTTATTTATAATTTTATTTGGAGATCATGGCTGCAAAAGTTATTTCTATGTTATTGCGAATGACAGTGAGCTGAAAAATATTTTAGGCATAACAGAGCTCTGTTAATAACATAACGTATCTATGTTAATAATATAAATAGATGCACGCCTAGTACTACTAGAGATGTCAAATAAATGGTTCAAATAACATAACCGATCACTGTTAATAACATAACCACTTTTAATAATAATATAGCAGCTACTTGCTGATCTTACTTATTCGCTTGCTACTGGACAGAACAAATCAAATTATTAACGCTGCCTACTTTTAGGGGTAAAAATAAATGTTGCGTAATAAACGTAAAATCAATAAATAAAGAATGGACAAATTTTTTATTTGTAAATACAATTCTTTCTTGAATTTTTTTAAAATATTTTTTCTTTATTTTTTTTTTTTTTAACTAATAAATTTTTAAATTATTATAGATGCGTACTATTCAAGGAAAGTTATTTCAATCATACTATTACTATAATAAATAGCTATCAATTGTAGAACAGTTCTCCAGATTTGGAAAAATTGTAATCTGAAGATTTCGCGATGATCTGCGAAACCGTCGAACCGGAAGTCAGAATAGTTCATTGTGCTAAAAAATAGAAAATATAATAAATATGAAATATATATTTTAAAAAGAATTCACTCTAATTAAAAACAAATTGGAATTAATTAAGATAGCCTAACTTTTTCAAAAGTTGAAAGAAACATTTTATAAATATAAAAGTCAACAACATATAATCATATACTTTTAGGCGGTTTATTGAAATATATTTCATAATTATTGGATTTTGCAATAATTTTATTTATCTTCAATCAATATATTGTATATGGAAAATTACTAGAATGACGTAATAATTAATAATTTAAATATATTTTAGTATTTTTAAAACTTTTTTAATTTGTGGCTTTATTGAGTGATTTTTTTTTTTTAAGCTGAAATAAACTTAAAATCTTACCATGAATACTTTATTTTATATTCCAAGGAGATTTGGATAATTTTATTATGATTCGTAAATGCGAGTAGTTGCCATAGGAACAATCAATGGAAAAATGTAGGTTGTCGTATACCAAACAATATAAACTAATAATAAACAAAATCCATTACTCTTCATTAAAAACCTTTTGTAAACAGCTTGTCAATATATTATTATTATTATTATAATCAGCTTTCTAATAATCTATCTTCAAATATAGTTATTCCAATCAATGAAGATAATTATTATTAGTTTTTGAATTTTTTTTCTTTTTGCTTTTTTTTTTTTTTTGTTTTACCGAATATCTCAAATTTTAATAAAATTATGACTTTTGTATAAATTGAATGGCCGTAAAAACTCAAGAGATGATCTTAAGTATTCTAATGCAATTTAGTTATATGGATACTTGGTTAGCTGCTCTTGCATATGGGCATTGATGCGTCTGCCACGAGGACGCAGCTGACCATGATCATTCATTTGGGCACCAGCGGGCACATCGATTGTATGTTTGCAATTATGTTTAGCCGGTTGTGTTTGCGCACGCGCCCCTTGCAGGACAAGCTGATGATTTTGATCAATTTGGCCAGGTTGTAGATGTTGCTGCTGGCATTGGCCATTTGGCTGGCAGTTGGTAACAAAGCGTTGATAGTCACGTGCATTCCCGGGTGCTGTCTGTTTGTAGTTGTATGTGTCCAGCGTTGCGGTCGGCGATTGGGCATTGTAGTCGCCGATGCGTGGTGGCGCTGAACCAAAGTCCGTTGGCGATGGTCCAGAGCCATGCCCAGCATCCTGTACACGTTCACCGTGCGGTAACGTGACAATGGCATACGGCTGTGGATTGCTATCGTGCGGTTGCTCCTGCGCCTGTACCTGAGGCTGTCCATATTCGGTGTGTGGTTGCCTGTAGGGGCTATAAGCTGCTGCTTGTTGGCTTGCTGGATTGTTGTGGCTAATAGGTTGAATTGAGGTAGATAGTGCGGTTTGCTGGTAGTTGTAGTTGTTGCTGTGGCTATTGCCCAAGAGCGGATTTTTATAGATCGAGGTATGCAATTGTTGTGGTTGCTGCACCTGATTTGGATTATGAAACTGGCGTATGCCCGGGACTGTTACTGTCTGGTGTGCCACATAAATGGCTGGCGATTTGTGTGCCTGCAGCTCATAGGTACGTCCATGTGGTCCAAAGGTTTGTACTATATACCTCATCGGTGGGGACTGTTGTTGCTGTTGCTGCTGGTGCTGCTGATGGAAGGGTATAGACGGCCGGGGATAGCGATACTCTTGAGCCATACAGCAGCTCATTAATGCAAGCTATAATTGTGATTAATTAGTATTTTATTGATAGCTCATTAAGAGCTTGGCTTACCAATGCCACTGCAAGTAACATCTTGGCCAACTGAAGGGTTAATTTTGTTCAAAATATTCAAATATTTGTCGTACGTTTCCACACTGAACTCGATTTTCTATGTTTTGTGTTGTGCACACTTTGCCGTCTGGCAACTGATTGAATGGCAATGTTGTGAAGATCATTTGGACTTCGCTTGGGCTTTATCAAAAGAAGAGTCAAACAAGTTGCAGCCTCTGCTGCGACTACTACTGTTGCTGTCGTTGGAAACTTGTTTTCTGTTTTGGCCTATTCAGTTGTAATTGTGGCAGCAATCTCTTGTCTCTGCTGATGTTGATGTATTTTATTTTTTTTCATGATTTGTTGTAACACTTTGAAATTTCATAATTTCTTTTTATGCTTTGGTTTTGGTTTTTTTTGTTTTAGTACTTGGCCATTTGCCTATTCAGCGTTCGTTTGCTCGTGGCACAATTTAGCTATCACTCACGTACATTTTGTCATAGCCGTTAAGGAGCCAAGACTTTTGCTATTTTTTTTTTTTTTTATTCAGTTGTTGTTATTTTCGTTGTTGTTTAATGACTTCACATCATCATTGCGAACAGGGCCGTGAAAAATACTTGAATGCTTTCGACTTGTTTTTAGTCTTTCCGCTCTTAACCACTTCATGGCAAACTAAATTTTGATTTGCCATGCATGAGTTGGTACATTTCTTCGTATAGCATGTTCATCACAGAGGAAAAAAAGTTTAAAAAAAGTAAAAGTGCGAATCCGCTGTCAATATTGCCCGTTGCCGATGGCATTCATATTGTTCGCGTTGTTTGTTTTTATTTAACTAGAAAAATGAATTTGCATTAAATTTGTTATTGTTTATTATATATACAAATAACTGGATTCATTTTGTTAATTGGTTAACTACGAAATCAAAAGTGTTTTTAAATATCTACAGGTGTGGTTTAGCATATGATTAATGTCTGTGAGATTAATATGATATGCGTATAGATATTTGCCAAGTTGCTTAAACATTCAAAATCAAAATAAAATTTTAAATTTACATTTTTATTTCAAAAGTTTTGGTTTGTTAACTTTTTTTTTTTGTTTTTTTCTTTTGAGACATAACTTGAGCGAGAGAAAAATTGGAAATTATCTTTTAATTATATGATGATGCACGCACACTTTTTACGAAGAAATATATAAAAAGCAACAATGAAATAGACATTCGATACGTCTAAATTAATGTGTATTCATAATTTATGTTTGTTTGTTGTTAGTTAGACGAATATGATACGCAAATGTATAAACTTATTCATTCATCTAGCCAATTGTTGAAGGTTATAAATTTTCGAATCTGCAGTTGGCAGAACAACTTTGGTATTTGGTTAACGCCTGTCTGTCTCGATTTAGGCTTTATGTTGCTTATATGGTATACATGGCGGGGTATATACAAATATTTTATAGACTTGTTAAAATAAATGATTATTTTATTGAGATTCGAAATGAACATATAAATATCTCAGACTGTGGGAATAAATTTATTTTATTTTTGATGGAAATTTTTTTTAAAATAATCATTGACTGGGAAAAAGAAAAGTTATTAGAATTCGAACTGCTACTTAAATATAGGGAAACCTAAAATTCATGTTCCCAATATAATCTATAATAATTGTGGTATATATATAACAAAATAAAAAAAAATTAAAAATTAATTAAGCTGAAATAACTCTGTTGCGGCTATGATAAGCTTTTTCATCAGCACTTCTGACCAGAATGTCCAGCAATTTATTTAATTAATATTTAACAATATTTGTTAAAATATTTTCTAACTTTTACTTGCTCACTAGACAAGTGATCCGCTGATCGTTCCAATTATGATGAGCTTACAAAGGTCGGTGTATGAGAACTAAAATGCGCTACCGACAGACGGTCGAGCAACGCTCTACAAAATTAAAGAGAGGCTGTGCCGCGCAGAGCAGATATACAAAGTGATCCAAAATTTTTAATAATTTCTCTCTTTCTTTTCAATAGTTCAGTTCGGCCTTCATAACAGCTGTGATGCACTACTTGAACTTAGCGCTTAGCTGAACAAGCTCCATCGTAAATGTTCGAGCGCTAATCATAATTAATTGGCACGGCAAAGTTTTTTTTATTTATGATAATGCAACTTCAAATGACTTTTATCTACGTTTCGGTAATGATTGCATATAAAAGATTATTATTTATTTGAAAGCCAATTTAATAACATTTCATTTCATATAAAAAACATTTAAACGTTGCTTTTAAAATAACACATAAAAAAATTATTAATTTAAAAAATGAAAATCCATTTAAACTAATTTATCACAAAAAATTATTTGTTTTTGTTTTTTCAATTACCTTTTTCTTCTAGTGCATAATATGTTATTGTGAGCTACAGAGCGTGCTTTTACGCAATATGCTCTAATGTCAATCAAAAGATGCGGCATGTAAAATGCTCTTCAAATGCCACTTGACATAGCAAATGTTGAAGTTAATGGAGCTGCATGTGCATACGCATCGTGTTATGTCGGCTGGGGGCGGCTATACCAAAACAATAACATCTTGGTGAGCGAGCAACTGCCAACACTTGACATTCACATTCTCATTCACAATGAAAATGCAAAACGCACACACGCGCACATACGCATACAATCACTTTCATGTGCACGCATATATACACGTATGTATGTATGTGTGTGCTTATACGCGAGAGCTTATCACAGTGCCAGAAGTGGCGCTTAATAATGCAAGTGGCCAATGCTGCGTATACGCAATCTGATTGCTTTGACTTGACTTGACTTGGCGTTGCCTTAAGGGACGTAGAACGTGCTGAAATGTGTGAGTGGGGATTTGCACATGTCTGTGTGTTGTCTGTTTGCGCTGTTTGCGCTCTGTCTGTTGCAGTGCATTCATAAAATGCATTCAGGGTTAAAAGCCGCGACGCGCCGCGTTGCATGCAACGCAAAATGAGATAGCGCACGCTATAGAAAATGCAGTTGCAGTCAGTAAAGAGTGTCTTTGTGTTTGGTATTTGTACAGACGTTGAGCTGCAGTTTGTTTTCATAATTTTCCACATGAAGCGTCACTTTAGACACCTTTCTGGATTTTTAGCTTTTCATCGGCTTTTACATAAGTTTGCATTGCTTAATTAGGCACACCTGCCAGTGTAACTTAGCTACGCTAGCTAGCAAATTAGTCAACCGCAGGGTGAATGACCTTTGCCACCAACTGAACTCTCTTAACTCCAAAAATAAAACAAAAACTAGAGCCAAATACTTTGAGCTGCTGCTGCTGCTCTAACACAACAACAATGCAACAGACGTAAGACGAGAGAGAACAAAAAAAAAGAAGGAAAATCAATTGCATAATGGCGCATGTGTTGCGCCTCGCAACAACAACAGGAGTAAATTGCAACTCTTTTTTTTGTTTTATTTGCACGTTTGCCAGAAGTACAACAACAACAAATGAGAACAACAACAAAAATAACAAATTCAACCACCAGGCAAACGCTACTCTGACTGAGATTTTATTTTTTGTTGCTGCTGCCATATTTTTTTGTTGCTGTCGGAGACAAATACACACACACAAAAAGTATGTATATATGCATGCACTTGGCTATACACATGTGCATAACTGTGACTTGCCGGGCAGCCAGCTTTTGTTTGCACCCGCACGGGAAGCCATTTAAGTGCGGCTTCTTGAGAAAATTGCCGACGCGGCTGGCGGAGAGACCAGATAAGCACTAAAAAAAAGCAAAATACATAGAAACCAACCAGAGAAGGATAGCGAGTAAGAGGTCGACAGAGAGAGAGAGAGAGAGAGAGAGAGAAGATAAAGCAGTGTACTTCTAACGAGCCAGTCATCAGCTTAATTATTTGGCCTTCCCCAGGAGCTTAACTTTGTTGGGGCCTATCACTTACGAGTACTACACAAAAAAAAAACCAAAAGTTCCGTGCTTGGCTTGGAAACCCGCTCAGTGCTAATCCGCTCAATTGTTGAGCGATTCAAACGCTTTAATAGGCTTAAAATCGAGTCAACTATCAAAACAAGTCTGATAAAACCTTCAATGCACTCTGTGTGAGTATTTGTGCAGCTCTATATTTGATATGTATGTTTGCGCTCTAGTTGCTCCACAAGCTGCTTTGTCAATGCAACAACGTATAGTTGTATGTGTGTGAATGAGTGTTTGCTTGTATGAGTACATACACATGTACAGGCCTGTATTTACAGCGACGCCTAAAAGTATGCAAGTCTTGCTGTCTTTCAACTCAGCTTAGACTTGTGCTCATTGCCTTTTGTTTTGTAATTTTCTTTTGATATATATTTTTTTTGTATTTTTTTATTTTCGCTCACATGTTTTCTTTTATTTTTTCATTACTCCCCCTTTGGAGGTAAAATTCTAGGACGGCTGCACATTCAAGTGGCCTAACGACACCAGGCCGTAGCTTGCGCTTTCGCGCAGGTCCCAAGCTAAATATATAGCCCATACTATAGACTGTATTTATACATTTTTTATCTTAGGAAAATCAAGAATCAGAATACGCTAAAAATTTTCAATGAATCAAAATTATTATCTTTGAAATATTTCCAACAATTTAGGACTATGTTTTAAGTATAACTTTAACTAATAATTGTAAATATTATTACTTTTTTAAATATGTAGAAATAATTTAAATAAAGAAAGTATTTTCAAAAAGATTTTCAACTATAAAAAGTAACCAAAAATCTGAAAATTTTGAATTTTCTATTGCTTAAAACCATTGTTATGACAATATTATAATAATATAATATATAATTATGTAAAGTAAAATTTTGTTTGCATTTAAAATACTTTATTTTCTAACTTTTATCAATGAAAAATTATACGTACTTTAGTAATAATTATTTGTTCATCTCTATTAATTAGAAATACCCTATATAGGAAAACAAATATATCCTCAACAGGCTCTCACTCTCTTTAACTCTGTCTGCTTGGTAGTTGATTCCACTGACAGCAGAGCCACTGCAAATGCTGATTATTGCAACAATATCAACAGCAGCAACAGAGTATGAAGTACTGACTGGCTGGCAGCTCTACTGACGCTTAGTATTTGCAGTCAGTTGCATGTGTCGTCATCAGCCGCTGAAGATGATGAGGCACAAATACATGTATATATATAGTCAAAACTAAACTGCCTTTGCTAGTCTGTCTGCAAAAACAACAAAAAATAAAATAAAAAGAAATTAAAAAAAAAAGAAGAAAGGAAAAAAAATCGAAACAAACAGACAAATGAGAATGTTGACGGTGACATGATAGCCGCCTGGGAGCCTGTGAGTGTCTGCTGCGCGTTGGTCGCTCGCTCGCTCTTGATGCCGGCGTCGCTGCTGCCACTGCTGTTGCCGCCGCCGGTACCGTTGCCGTTGCTGCAGCAAGTACTGCAGACGATGTCGTCATTGCCGTTGCAAACGTTGCATTTTTACGCCACTTTTTGTACATTTTTTTTGTATTATTTTTTGTATATTTTTTTTGTTGAGTTTTTTTTTCTATATTTAAATACGCTGCGGGTTGCACTGTGTGGCTCGTCAGCCGTAGCACTTCATTTGCTTCACAGCTCATTCATGTTTTGTGTCGAGCCTACCATCCAGACGAAGCGTCAGCGTCAGCGTCAGCTCTAAGCCGAGGTAAACACTCCTCGACAGTTGCTTGTCTCGCTTTGGCCCATGTGGTTGCATTGCCAGCTGCCTCACCTACTTTCTGCACTTAGACATGGTGGTGGCTGCTTTGCAAAAAAAAAAAAAAATGAAAACAAAAAAAAAGCAAAAATCCTCCCCAACTGCGAGTGCTGCTGTTGCTGTTGCTCCCTCGCGGCCTACGTCTGGATATCGCTTACAACAAACACTTGCAACGTTTGCAAAGCTTCTGCTCCGCCGCACGGTCGTTGGCCATGGAGGCGAAGGCGCTGACGGCGACGTTAACGTTAACGTTAACGTTAGCTACGTAAACGGCAACAGCAACAGCACCGACTACGTTAACGGCGGCCTTCCTTCCTCGAGAAGTTTTGCCGAGTTCTTCTGTCGGTTGCATGCGGCTTGCATTACTAGCTAACTGCCTGCTGCTTGCTGTCTGCTTTTAGCTGCCAGCTGCCAGTACGTTCGCGTGCTTTGCATACTTTGGTTGCGTTTTTCAATAGCTGCTGCTGCTGCTCGTACAATAACATTTCAGAACGTGCAATTTAACTTGCTTTGGTTTTTGTTTTCGTTTCTCGTTTTTCGGTTTTTTTTCTTTCACTTTAGTATATGGCAATCAACGTTTAAGCTTTGAACTACCAAACTGAAGAAAAAAGAACAAAAAAAAAATAAACGAAATCGCGCCAATTTTTTCACCGGCTCGCGGCCAATCGTGTGTAATTTGTGCGCCATTTTTTGTGGCGCCTCCATTTCCGGCGGCGTGTGTGAGTGCGTGTGTGTTTATTTTTCGAACATTTTCGCGCCATTTTTTATCGGTCAGGTGCGATTATCAACAAAAATCATACGAAATTTACATGTTGCATGTCTTGCTTCAAATTTAATCATAATTGATCAATATTTACAAAATTAAAATTAGTCAATTAATAAAATAAAAATAAAAAAAAATATAAGCAAAAAATTTAAATAAAAGTAAACAGGAAGCAAGGATTGGAGCTTCATTCGGAATATTTATTCATTCAGTCAATTGATTTCTCACTCAAAATGTAAGTAAATAACTATGCTTTGTTCATTTTTATTAAATATTTATAAATTGTAACAATCAACAATGGTGAAATGCGTTTAGAATTCAAGCATTCTTTGTTTCATTCAAATATCCTTAAGTTATTTGTCATATAAACTAGAAAAATCATTTTCAATTTTCACTTTTAATTTAAAAATTTTCAAAGCTCTTAATTGGTTAAGCTTCCTAGGCAAATAAAGATATGAAATGAATGTTGACAGACATAGTATGAGTCAGGACAAATGTCTGCTTCAGACGAGACATGAAAGGATATGTTCTATATGCAAGTATTTGCTTATGCGCTTAACAGAATCTTCAGAAATCTACGTTTCTGTCAGAAGCTTGTCTTTCAAAAATTTACATAATAACAAACGACATAAGTATTTGTAGATTGTTTGCTTTTATAATCCACGATTTGTAATTATGTGAGAAACATACAAAAGCATGAGATGCAATTTTAATTAAGGACAAAGGTAACCGGTTTAAAACATGTATAAATATAAAAGTGAAATTGAATCCTTTAACATTATATGCTTTGTTAAGCAACCTTTCAATATACTATGTAAATATAATACTTTAGATGCGCTTGCAAGGTTTCCCCATTGTGCATCCTTCATGGAGTAACCGCAAGTGCGTAACCTGTCAGAAGCTCGCTGAGTGCCGTATGCCAAGTACCAAGTACCAAGTTCCAAGTACCAAATGCCAAGTGCAGCGTCAGTTGCACTCACATATGAAATTGTGGCTGGGGTCGTACAGCTACGCAGCTGTTGCAACTGTAGCAAACCTTGAGCTGAATACAAACTCTGGCTTGCTGCGTATTCCTGTGCGCCTGTTAGTCAACACTTGCCTCTGCAAAAAGGGGAGTTTCCTGTATTTGCTTGCCCTTTGATACCCTGCATCTATTATACAAATTAATTAAAAGGTATTAGGTATTAGGAGTTGTGTATGTAACTGATCGACCCTTTAAAGTATGTATACAGATTCTTGATTGGACGGGCCGAATCTACTAGTTATATGCCTGTATTTCTGTCTGATTAATATGCTGGTATATACTATGCGCAACTAACTTATTTTAACTTTCGAAAAGTATTTAATAATCTTCACTTAGGATAAAAAAAAACTTTTTTTCAATATATAATGTCAAAAAGTTATTAAGTATCAAAACTTTTACTTGATTTAAGGGTTTTTATATTTTCATTTTATACACAATCATTTTTGCACAAAAATTTTTTTATCTGCCTAATTATCCAATTATCGATTCCTGGCAATAATATTACTAAAATTATTATATTGATATTATTATTATAGCGATAATAAAAACTGAAATTATTTGAAATATGAAAAACTTCAAATTGGTTATGATTTAAGCTTTATGGAGCTATGAACAGGGTATCTTGTTGTCGGGCACCCTCAACTAGACTGATTTTACTAGCTATTTAAAAAAAAAATGTTGTTCTCCTAAAATAGAATTTTTATTGTTACATGCAGCACGTTGCATGCTTCTGTGTTTTGTCAACACGGTATCCCGGCAAATCCAGTTTTAATTTCAACTTTCATTTTAGCAAATTTCAGTATATACTGCAGCAACAGCAACAGAAGCAGCATCAACATCAGTTCCTGCTTTTGCTGCTGTATTGTGTTTGCCTTTCTGTGTGCATTGTTTGTGGGTGCTACGGGTAGAATGGGTTTGCAGCGCAATTGCTTTTGCAGTTAATTGAAAATACTAAATTTCTACTGTCTAGACTGCAAATTATATGACAATTGTTAGAGCGCATGTTTGACTTTCATATTAAAATTAATTACTTGGGCTGCTTTGCATAATAATACAAAATAAAAAACAAATATTTAAATAAATCATTATATATATATATTTTTAAAACTAAACTGCATAAAGATTATAGAGCTGCATATGGTTAAAATAAATTGAATTTATTAAAGCATAAATTTCATATTAATAATATTTATACAATATAGTACAATTTCTATAGATTTCAATGCTATTTTATAATTAGAATTTAGGTCAAGTTGTTAATAATTTAAATGAGCAATAATGTAATCTGGCATATTTTTGTAACAGAATTGTTTATTTATGAATAACTTACACATATATATTCACATACTCTTTGGGGTCCTATACACAATAAGTTGGTATATAATTAATTTCATAATTTTAAATACATTTAAGCCAAGGATATCTATTCAACGTGTCGAATTTCAAAAGGAAAATTTAACTAAAATTACATACAAAATGAAAATCGTGCGAATGCAAAAACAACCATTGAACCAGAAATTTCCAAACATCTGCACAATAATAATACACAAGTAGCAGTAGCATTAATTTGGCAATTTAATAAACAATGAAATTGAAAATTTAAGACAATTTATCTAAAGAGTTCTTAGGTTGTATGCAAATTTTTGGGAAATTGGATTCAGGCAAGTAATTACACCATCCGCCTGAATGCATAATAAATGTTATATATATGACATTTTCTGATCGATTGATTGCATTTTAAATAGCAAGACAGTCTTTGTTTAGTTGTATATCTTTTATATACTACGACTAGATATAAATTCATTAACTGCCATATCTGTTTGGCCTTGTGGCTGCTGTTTGGCAGCATTGAAGTCAACTTTGTTTTGGCATGCAAAACAACATCTTCTACAACATTGACTTTACTGATTTCAGCTTAAACATTTTATTATGTGTTTATTATGCAAACAATGCAAGAATAGTAGATGTCTGTATATATAGTAGCAAAATTAGCAAATATGTTTGAACAGTGGAATAGTTTTAAAAGGATTCTTAACTTTTCGAACTTTAAACTTAAACATAAAACTTATGAGATTGGCTTCATTCCCTTTGAAAGAGCGCATAGTTGAAGCTGTAGTTTTTCGTAAAATATATAAAATAGCTTCATCAAATTGAATATTAGAAATTCAGTTAAGAAATAATAAGCTAAACAATAAAAACAAAAAGAGATTGTATAAAGTATTAGCTGTATTACCTTTAAGATGTTATTTTGAAGCATTTAAACAACAATTTCTATGAAAAAGCTAAAATTTTCAGGGTAATTTTAAATAAACTAAACATATTTTAATTATAAAAACTATTTTTAAAAATATATATGAAAACAATTTTATTAATAAATTGATTTTTCATGAATATATGCATAAGTTCAATGTCTTAATCATAATATAAAGAAAAATAACGCAATACAATGAAGAAATTACATAGAAATATTTTAGGTATTTTACACTATAGGCTTCAATCAATGCGAATGGCATGTGAAGTCAACTTAATGAATATTCACCCAAGTTGTTGCAAGAACAATGCTTCAAATATCTTATAAATATAAAAAGTACATACATATGTATATATACACCATAGTATCCTATGTATATTTATTTATATATATATATGTATAGAAATAAATCAAGAGGCAGACATTGTCGCTGGACCACTCCACTTAATGACAGCTGCAGTAACATGGCCGAAAGATTGTTGCCACATAACATATTTTCATTAGGCCATTGTTTATGTATGTCTGTGTGTCTATGCTTATTGTAAACTTTAGCATTTCCTTGTATGCCTGCGCACGACTGGACACCTGAGTTAAGTTAGACGAATGTGTTGAGGAAATAGCAGCATATATTTCTAGTGGCAGCAACCATTTGCATTTCATTTTTCGACAAGGAAAATATTTTTAAGGCATAGCACACAAAATTGTCTAGCAGGGCATTATAAATAGTTAGACGACTTCCTTTTGTCTTTTGTCCACAAAAATTGATAGTCTTGGGGACATGTGTCTGTGTATGTAGAGACAGAGAGAAAGCTCATATTTGTGATTGTCTCTCTCATTCTTCTACTTTTAGTTCATCTGTCATTTTAAGTGGCTTATTCATATGCAAGTGGCTTCCGGGGCTAAACATATTCAAGTGTTTTAGTGGCCCGTGTACATGACCGAGCATTATCATTAAGTGCTTATAGGCCAGGTCTATCTGTCTTCTGAATGTGAGTGAACAATGATGTCTATTAACACAAATTTATATACATATATGTATATGTATGCATGACAGAGTTTCTTTTGGGTGCTACCTTCTGTTTCGTAGCATACTTTTGTGGGCACCGGAAGTTACAGGCATTATAAAGTATACGCCAAGTCGCATATTGTTATTTTAAGCTTTCACTTTTTAAAAGTCAATTTCTTTTACTTTTTTTTGCAGTGGAACGTTGCTATGAAGGCAACGACCAGTAGCAGCAGCAGCAGCGCCGCCAGCAGCAGCAACCAGTTGGAGCCACTGGCGGGCAGCAGCACAACCACCACCAGCACCACCACTAACAGGCCACGGTTGCCAAAAGTATCTTTTGCACCGCTAGATATTGCAGCGCCCTCGGCAGCCACGTGATACGCAAATATGCCGCACCACAATATCGTTTGCGAGTGGCTGCGCACTATGGGCCTGTCACAGTATGGTGAAAGCTTTCTAGAGAATGGATACGATGAGCTAGAAATATGCAAACAAATTGGCGAAATTGATCTGGATGCTATTGGCGTAGACAATCCCTCGCATCGGGGTAAGCTGCTCAAGAGTGTGCGCACGTTACGTGAGAAGGGTGCTGCCATTGTGTATGTGCTCATCAATGATCCGAAGGCGCTTAGCAATAGCAACGAGATACTTGCCTCGGACTGTGATACCCCGGTGACCATGAAAGAGCTTGAGGCTGTGATGAAGCGACATTTAGAAGCTGATGGTATACGCCTCACAGCTCATCCCTATTCAACACCGGTGAGTAAAAAACCAAAAACCAGTTGGTTGCTTATCTTGGCCATTTTTGTTTAGCGTTTGCAATTTGCATGCTCACCATTGGGGGCCATGTTTTAGTTATAGTTGTTGCTGTTGCCGTTGCCGTTGCTGTTGTTTGGTGGTAGAGAGTGTGACAGTCGCTAGTTGGTTTTGCAATGGTCGACGCTTGGGGATACAGAGCTGGTGCCTGTTATGTTGCTCTGTGTGCTCTAATGTGAAATTAACACGATTTTAATTTAGTTAAACCGAGTGGCCAACCGCTAGTCATACATATACATATATATATATATATATATATATATATACATATATACTCTATAGACCACCACCCACTGTGTCGCTTGTAAAGTTTTTCGGTTGTAAAGTTTATTTTATAATATGTCGGTTTGTTTTGGCCGTGGGAAATGCTTTTTGGTTTGCGTTAATTTTGTTTATTTTTTTTTTTGTGGGAGTTTGCCGTTTTCTGGTAAATGCTGGCGGTTTGCAACAAATTGGGCCATAACAACGACACTTGGGAACAGCAGGCTTCTGTTAGAGCTGCCGCTGTTGCTGCTATTAGAATTTAATGATCAGGCAATGCAAACATTTTGCAATACTTGCAACATTGCCAAATTACTGAACACTAGACACGCACGATAAAGCTAGTTGACTGTGGCATAATATTATATGTTTTTCTTGTTGCAACAAGCCCTTAAGTAAATATTCTCCTATGCAATTATATAAAAAAATAAATAAAAAATAGATAAATGCTTTGATTAACAAAGTCACACTGCCGTGAAGAGATTTTTTTTGCGACGACATTTAATAGCTGTAACAAAACAGGTTAAATGGTGTGCATCAAATATTTTCAAACATTTTCATTAAAAAGAAATTGAATCTAGAAATATATTTTATTTCTAGAAAATCTTGAACCAATTTTTTTTTTATTAAAAACTGTTTTATTAATTTATAACTAATAACATTTATTTTTTGGTAATATAAAAATTTAAAATAAAAGAAATATTCTTTTAAAATTAAAAAAAGTATCCTTTTCGCCTAATAAAAATTATTTAATTTTGTTTTTTAATTATTTCTTAAAAGTGTTTCAACTTTGCTTACGCAAGTTTAGTTATATGTACTTATTTAGATATTTTTGACTATTTTATGCATAAATGCATTTCAGTTTTTCTGAGTTTTGTTTTGTCAAGTTTCTTTTTCATTCTATTTTTTTCAAATGAAACGCAAACCTTTTAGAAATTCAGTCATTTGGCGCTGCTTTCCATCATAGTTATCTATGCTATGCTGTTTATGCATTAAGTTCAGAGAGAGAAAAAACATGTCACTGGTTCAGGGACATTTTGCTATTGCAATTGAGGAAATGCAGCTAACGCAAATAAATGCAAAGCGAATGCGGTTTGTTGCTTTTTTTTTTTAAGTTGAATAATATTTAAAGCGTTTGCGTGGCGGGTAAATGCTACGGGCGTGCGTCTGACGGCCTATTGAGCACGCATAGTGCTGACACTTTGCACAGGCACATATGTCTCATGTTTATTATGCAGGCAAGCGACATTTCCGCTCTATACTCACACTTCTCACAAGTTCCGCTTAAGAGGTCCACCCCTAGTTGGCCAAAGTAGCAAAGTGGCAAAGTGGCAAAGTGGCAAAGTGTGTAGTTTGATGATGAAGCACGAAATGGAGCAACTCTCATGGCATGCGACTATTTGTGGCAAAACTTTGACAGACATACTAGTAGGCTGTAGCTCTAGCTCTAGCTGCCTTGCATTTTAATTAGAAATTCTATGTTTAAGTAGTTTTTTTTATATTTTTGTTGGTTATTGTGCTTAATGGAAGCTCTACTTAACATATTTTGCTTGTTAAAATGCATTCTTAATATTTACAATTGTTTTAGCAAACATTTTGCAACAATTTGATGTGCAACGCGTCGTATGCGAAATATCACGTACTTGCTCCAAATTGAAATGCAACTTAAATGCGGCTATAAAATTATATATAAAATGCAAATGCGTTTAACATAAAAATACTCGTATATATGTATTTATGCATGTCTGAGTGAATGTGTGTGTGTTTGTGTGTGTGTGTTCTTATGCCCGACAGGTGTCTGCACTTGTGCGAGACTACAAAGGACAAAATGGAGTGAGCAAATCTCAGCTAGACTTGTTAGCTTCTCTGGGTGCTTTCCACTGTCTGGGGCATGTTGATGCGCGCAACTTCAACTAATTGCACTTTGCGCTGATGAGGCAGACATGCATATAGTACATACATACATATATACATACATACATGTGTATGGACATGTGTGTGCCAGTTGGTTTGTTGGTTTTGTTTGCTTGTCGCTGTCGACTGACTGACAGTTGCAGACAAGTTGCATTTCAGCACAAATGTTTGCATGGATGCGATTCTAAATGAATTTGCCAGTAAGCTATTGCAGCAGTAAAGCATTAGCTCAGAGTTAGACAAATACGAGTACACACTAACATAGATACATACATATGTAAGTTGTTGCATAAAGTCTTGGTCTGAATGGACGCTTTGAATGTCATACAGGACATATTTAAGTGGCAACCCTACGCAAATTACTAGAAGATATTAACACTTTAGCTTGATGAAATGGCCCTGGTCATGGCTAATGAAATTTTATGATAGAAAGTGTTATCTATTTTATAAATAGAAGAAATCTAATAATTGTGTCAAAGTAAAGTTTAATTTTCTTAAGCAATGCTAAGTTAATATTATATAATATTTATAAAGAATATTTGTATCAAACTTTATTAGCCAAAAATGTATTTATCGTATTCTATAAAACGGGAGAACATTTATCCCTACACGGGGCTTATTTAAAACATTTTGCTCATCACTTTCGACTCATTCTTGAGAAATAAGAAGAAATATTTAATAAAAGAAATATGTATATATATAAAATAAGTTTATTACCTATATACTATATAGTGCGAAAATAAATTTATGTCAATTATTAATATTTTTATAATCCAAATTATTACTTTTTAATGTTAAGTATACAGTAGGCATGCATACAGCTGATCTAGTTGCGAGATTGTCTAACACTTAATCGAGTCAGTCTTGAGCAATGAGTTGAGCCGAACGGACGTGGCGAGACCACAGTAGAATACATGCAATTATATATGTACTTTAATTTAATAGCTAGTTAAAGTAAATATACTAAATAAAAATAAATATTTGGATAATTAAAAATTATTTATATTTTTATATTATTGTAATGATATCTGCGGTATTTTATTCCTATTTATTTTAATACACTTTTAATATTGTAATATGTATTTTCTTCCGTTTTTAGGAAGGTAAACGAGGCTATTTGGAAGGACTTGCTGCACACTATAGCAAACAGATAAATATGCCATATGAGGACGTGTTGGATTCCATTGAGCAAGTACGTCTGTCCAAATGGAAGGAACGACATGTGCGCATTTCGACGGGTCATACGCTAACAAGGCGCAGCGCTGGCGCTAGTACTAGCGGTGGTGGTATTGTTGGTGGTGGCGGTGGATTGATTGGCTCGACGGTGATGCCTACTAGCCATAGCCAGCCACTTTATGTGCCCGGCAAGTATTTGGTAAGCAATGCAAAAGCACATTGATGTTTTTATGGTTGAACGATTTATTTTTTTTATTTTTTGTTTTTACGACTCGAGCTAATCAGGCCGTGTCGAGTACGTTGGATGAGTTCTAATTCATTTCGTTTATTATGCATGCATGTGCAGCCATCGAGTTGCCTGTCAAATCGGGAGGAGAATGAAATCTATAGCTATACACAAAATGATTTGGTGAATCGTATGGCCAGGAATGCCATCGATTCCAAGTCCGCTCTTAATCTGAACGGCATGCAGCATAGTTATCCTGGCGTGCGCGCCAATGTCTTTTACGACTTTTCGGCAACAGGTAAGCAGCATGGGAATCAAAGGTGGAAAATGATTTTTTTTTCTCCAATTTTTTTTTATTTTTTTGGGCTTGCCTGCTAACCAATTTGGCAGTTTGTGTTGGTTGTTTGGTTTTTATGGCTTTTAATTCAATTAAATTGATTTACGCTTAAACTTCATCCGTTTGCCAATCAATCAATCTATCAAACTGTTTATCTAACTGTTTGACGTTGGCTTAAATTATTGGTTTACTTTCCTCTCCTTCTATCTGTCTCTCACCTTGTTTGCTTTTCTCTTTTGTAGAAGGGCGCAACAAACAGAAACAACGGCGCACGGTCTTTGCGCGATTTCTTCATGGCCTGCGGCAAAGTGGCGATGAACTGAATGCAACAGAAGGAATGCAATTAAAGGTAAGTTCCTGAAAATAAAAGAATTCTGGAGTGTTTTTTTGTTGATTATGTATGGGTAATTGTTCTCTTAGAATGTGTGTAAATGAAATTCTAAGTAATATGCCTGTTGCAGTTAAGTACGTGTTTGTTTAAAAATGTTTTAAAATATTTTTTAAAATTTTCTTATACACGTTTCTTTATTCTATTAATATATATCTCTATTTTTTTGTATAAAACAAAATATTTGATACTCTGTTCATATCTGAAATATTTGAAGCATTTGCATATGTTACTAATTAATTAAAATATTTAAACAGATTTCGGAACATAATCTACAAATATTTCATATACTCCTAGATTTGTCCAATTAATTATATTTTATTCCAAAATATTAAAGAATAATAAAGAGATAATTCTTTTTTTGGATTCTTTATTCATATTTATATCTACTTTTATGATACTTTCCCGTTGATTGCTTCTTTAAATAATAATAGATTTTTATATATTTTTTTTATGTCAACTTCCAAGTATTTTGAACCACAACAAATGAACAAAAACTTTTCCAATGCTTTGTTTAATGTCTAATTTTTGTCAATGGCAAAGTTTTTGCCTAAAGGGAATTGCCCTCTCCGAAAGCTTCCTGCAACCTTGTGATGCTTATAAAATTAAATTAAAATATAAAAACCGCGTAAACCTACAAACAACAACAATTGTAAAGTTGACAAACTCTGAAAATGAGAGAGAGAGAGAAGCGCAACCAAAAGAAAAAATAAATACGAAAAAACAAAGAGAGAAAAAAAAACTTATCAAGACTAAGCCGATAAAAGGCAATTACCGTTAATTGCGTTGCCTTGTGTAAAAGGGCACTGCCTGATAGGACAACAACAACAACAACGAAAATGAAAGGAATTAGTAAGAGCAAGCAAGGCTTGATAGGGATATAAGGGGAAGTACACGGTATATGTGTGTGCAGGATGCAAATGCAACCGGCAATGACAGCACCAAACAAAACTAAGAAGATATGAACTCTCTCTCTCTCGTGTTGACACTGCAATGGAACAGGTGCAAGGTACTCTCTGATATAGAAGGTACACTGTTTAAGGACGATGGTCATGTATTTTGTTTTCTTTTTCACTCGAATCTCTGGAGTTGGCCTCAGGTGGTCTCTACTCATTTGCACCTTTTCTGCGCGTTTGCTTTTTTGCGGTTGACATCCGGTGATGCCCTTCTACATACGATTGTCCTTTTTTTCCCTCTGTTCTTTTGTTGTATTTTTTGGGGTTTGCAGCAACAATTCTGCATTTGTTTTTATTATTTCAGGCGTGCCAAAGTGTTTTGTTTTTTTTTTTGAGTCTTTGCTTTTGTTGTTGTTGTTGTGTGTGTTCCTGTGAGAGTTTATAACTTTTCGTGTTTTACGGTTGTCGTACGGCGCTCCTTTAACGTATTTTTCTCATTTCGTGTTTTCATTTTTTTTTTTTTTTTAGCTGCTGTTCATTTAATATTTAAGCGCAATTTGCTGTCGCCTGGCGCAGCAAGCTCTCCAACTCTGTAGTTCCCAGTTCTTTGTATTCTGTGGTCAATTTTGAAAATGACTTGGGCTAAGCACTGGCGACAATTGTGGTCTGTGTGTTAGGGATGGCCCCTAAAAAACAACCCAGCCCATTCCTTTACATTTAGGAACTTCTTTTGTATTTGTCCTTTGGCACTCATTACCTTTTTTGGCCTGAACTCTGACCAAGACCGGACAACAGCTGCTGGCAAACGTTGTAAATGTTGGAGACGCGTATGTACATATAATTCTAAGCATGGCTATGCCAATGCTCTCATTATGCGGTCTGTTGCGGAAATGTTGCTTTAGGGAAATTCTCAGTTAGTCTTTCATTATATTTTGTTGTTTGGTTGTTGTTTGTCTGCCCAACGCTTTTCATTTGACATTTTCATTTGTGCCAGAGCTTGTATGTGAGTGCTTTCAGTTGTTGGTGTTGCAAGGTGTCGATTTGTTTTATGCCGTCTGGCTGCTTAAGTTAATGAAGTAATCATGGTGGACAATTTGTATTTACTTATTCCATGAATTTATGCTTAATTTAAACCAGACCAACGAACGCTTGAAGACCTGCAGTACGATAAAACGACCGGAACCGCCTCAGGATTTTGAAAAGACAATACAGCGTGTAAATATACTATTCTCTCTATACTCTATAGTATATCATTTATGTAAATTTTCTTTAATATGTATATATATATTTTTCTTAACTTTTCCAATAGCTGAAAAATCAGAAAGCGGCTCAGAAGAAACCAGCAAGTGCTCCGTTGGACATAACACTGCATCAACGCAATAAGGAGGTTGCTCATAGTTTGGCCACTGAAATGCCCCTGAATAATTATACAAAGCATCCCTAGGATACGGTTTTCAGCACGAATGCTGCATAAAAAAACAAAAAATACAATAAATTTAAACAAAAAGTAAAAATACAAGTATATTTAAGAATCTTAAAAATTTTAATTTTATAGAGTATATTGTTAGTTGGGGATCAGGTGATATATTTTGTTAAAATATAAGCAATACGAATTTATGCTAAGAACATAGTTTGTAGCGCAGTGTAAAGGTGATATCGTTCAGTCAAAGACCTAATTAACAAAGTTTTAATATTAGCAATAAAAGCAAACTTAAGAGTGGCTCTAAAATAGTAGTATAAGTCTAATACCAATGCCAGTTGATCTGAAATGAATATTTTCTTTATTTTCTTCAAACATTCAATTTTTATATTTATTTATACATATTTTCAATAGACAGACTATTCAATTAAATATTTTTGTGCAAACTTATCGTTATAGTATAAATTAATCCAATTTTCTATTCCAATCGCCAAAAACTTAATTTCAATTATTTAGACATGCATAATATCGAAGCGGCGAAGTGCATTAGAAACTCCAAATGGAATATTGACAAAACGCGAAATTTCAACAAGCTTAACGCTAAATCAACACAAACACACACACACAAATACCAACACACGCACATTCCAAACTGAAAATGGCGAACTGGCAAACTTGCTGCAACCGCAGACATTGCACAGACAATCTGACAAAATGGAGTACTAATGCTGCTAGTTGGCTGTACCTCAAACGGGAATTTTGGTATTTCCGTTTCAACATTGGTGCACATCGATTTTGGTCTTTGGGAATTTTTATTTTCTTTTTCGATGTGGAAAACTGAGAGCAGGCACGGGCAGTTGCCATTTGCCGTTGGCTTTTTTGCATTTTAATTGCATGTTGCCCAGTAAAGTATGCAACGAAGTTGACACTGGCCAGAATTCTAGCAGAACTTCTCTGCACTTGGTTTACGGGCGAGATGAGAGACTTTTGTCTGTTATAGCCAACAAATGCGATTTGCATTTTTCAAAGCTGGCCAAAAGCATTTGGAAATTCGCTTATAATTTTGTTTGCATTTTGCCCAAGAGCCAAACTAAAAAAAAATAAATGAAAAACATTTGAAAGGCGCTCTCCCGTTCGCCTTTGCAAATATTCGTATTTGTGTGTCTATCTCTTGGAAAACGCGATTTTGGTTACAAGCAGCATTACTATTTAATGGCTGCGCAGAAAATTGAAACATTCAGTGAGTGCGACGTGAGTGCAGCGATTGTCGCCATCGCTATTAAATGAGTGTGTGCGTGTAAATGTGTATCCGTTTCCGGTTTTTTGGGTTTTTTGGCAGCACTCGATATGATTAGCCACAACTACTTTTGTTCTTTGGCTGCCAAAGTTTCTGTTTTGCGCCAATTGGCCAAGCAAACAGTTTAAAGTTTCCTATGTTGACATGTTTTATAAAACGTTTTCAAATTCATTTCAGCCAATTTTCATTATTAACGCTTTCAATCAGCGATAATTTGCTGAGTGTTGGCCATAATTTGTTCAATTATTATGGATTTAAGTTTGATTGAAAATTGTAAAGTTGATTTTATTTATTTTGTTTTTTTTTTGTGCTTTTAATTTTTGTTAACGTGCAATTAAGCTCACTTTGCCAGACAGGACTCCTTTTACCAATTTATTATTACAAACATACTATAGACATATACATACATACATACATACGAGTACATCGTACATACATATAAATTTAATTAAATGCAATGAAAATTCATTCGTAAATTCAACCAGCCATAGTGAAATAGTATAGAGACAAACAAAATGCAAACAGTGAAAAAAAGGTGAAATTAAATATAGGCAATATATAGGCAGTCATGTGTAAAATTGTGCGCCAGCTTAATACATAATTTTTTTTAACTACATATATAATACAATAAAACATATTAGACAACAGACAACAGACAACAGCAATAGAACTACTAAAAATATACAATAAATAAGAAACGAATGAATATCTTAAAAAAAATATATAATTAAATATTATATAAATTATATTTTTAAAGTTTGTTAAACGACTTAATTATAATTTTTAAGATGGAACCAAACAATAAAATATTAAGTATACGCAATAAAAAATAAAAAAATGATTGAGAGTAATTGAAATCCGATCTACTTCGGTTTTAGCATAAAAAAAAATATATAAAAAATAAAAGAGAAATTTATTTGAAATGAAAACAATAGTTAACAATTAAGCATAATAAATTTGTAGTTTAATGAGAATAATTTATAATCTATACTCGTAATTGACTTTAAAATTATATTAGAATTAGAAAAAATAATATATTCCAATAATAATAACAATAATATAATATTTATGGCAAATGCAAATTTAAATCAAATATTGAAATGGCCAAAAATGCACAATTGGCCAGCAAGCAAACAAACAAAACAGAATCAAATAGCTCTAAAAGAGTTTAATTAATCATCTTGTAATTCCCAAAAGTGTTCAACAATTTAACAATTTATTAGTTAAGGTAAATACAACAATAATGTACGTATGGTTATGCATATAAATATATTGATGCAAATAACCAAAAATATTCATATTTACAATTCAAATTACAAGTGCAAAAATATATACAGATTTCAATTTACATATTTAAGTGTTTAAGCAAAATGCCAAAAACGTATTTCAAATGCGCGGCAAAAGTCAAAAAAAAAAAAAAAACATTTGATTGCGAAATGAATAACAAATATGAATACGAATGTTCAATTCGAATATTTATGAATATAAGAGTAAGCAAATAAATATAAATAACTTGTTTAAGCCCATATTTTGAAAATATGATTCATACTATATATGTATGTACAACAAATACATATGTATGTATATACATATAATATTTAGTATTTTCCATATAGTATTAAAAATATGCAATATGAATTTTAAAATATTTAGAAAATAATCTGAACAAATACTATATGAGTATTTTATTATACATAGTATGTATGCCAGTTGGTTTATAGGACACGACATTTTCCATTATATGTATGTTTTAAAAGGTAGATAAATTTTGTCGAGCACATTTTTGCAGCAAATTGAATCAAAATTATACTATATATTCAAAAATACATATGAAAATAAAGTATTTTAAACTAAATCTTTGAATACGTATTTTTTTTCTTCTTAATGATAGTTATATATGTTACTTCTATGTTATATATAAAATTTGTAATTTTTGAATACTTTACTGGAATTAAAATTAGTTTTAATATTAGTAATATATTTTTATATTATATTCTTATTATTTTTATTAATTATTAATTTGTTTTTTAATTTTTTATTTCGTCGCGAGTGCATGACACATTTTAAATGACGGTGCCCATCGGTCGATTAGGCGTAAGATGCTGCTTTCGTTGCTTGAGACATGCGCGAAACAATCCTCGGCTTGGTGTCCACCGATGTACAATTCTACGAATGTTATATAAACTTAAGGTTGATCAGCCTACAAAACTTTTATTTATTTTTATTAATTTTCAGATTGTTATATTATTAAATGGCGAACTAAGTAAACAGAGAATTATATTTTCAACTAATGAAAGCAATTTGTAAGAGCTACAATGGAATAATTGAAAACATATGTAAATCGAAGACATCTGCCACAGAGATAAAATCATACAAATACATAACAATATGGTGTACATACATATGTACATACTATTATTTATACATAAATGCATATGAATATGTATATGGTATGCATAGCTACTACATAATCCAAAACTTAAAACATTTCATTGTACAATAGTATGTTCAAGTGTTGCCATATAACCTAAAGAAGCAGCTAGCAGTTGAAGCTGACAATATTTGATAACACACAGCTGACTCTCAATATTATTTGGTTAGGTTTGCAAGCGGGTTGGTTGTTTTGGGTATTTGTTTGATATTTGGCATTGCCAAATGGTATTGTAGCTGATGGTGATGATGATGATGATTGTGATGGGGAAGGGACAAAAGCCAACTCCTTATGAAAAATGCATAGACAATCACACACAAACACACGCTTTCTCTCTCTCGTTGTCTCATATGTTTTTATAGCTTGTTGAATATACAGTGTGCTCTTTCAACTAGTATTGTATGAGTATTGTAGTTCAAGTTGCAGTCAAAGGCATAGTGGAAGCCTGCTAAATTAATAAAGAACATGTTCATGCCCTGGCAGGTGCTGGCTCTCAGACTGAGACCTAGGCGGACTGCCTAGCATGCCGATGGGACTGTGACAAAAAAAAAAAATTTATTTTTTATTTTTGTTGTATTTGGTATGCGAACCAAAGTTGAGGTTTGAACAGCAGATGTGCAGGAGACAACGGCCGGCTGTCAAATATGGCTGGGTTCGGTCCCTGATGCTGCTGTTCAAGCATAATATATTAAATTTTTCTTACAATTTTTTGTTTTTTTTTTGTTATTTATTTTTTTGGTTGGGATTTCTGTTTTGTTTGATTTGGGGCGCCCATGAGTATCTAACGAACTGTAAATTTTATACTGGCTCAACTTATATGTATATACACATATGTATATATATACATCGTATGTGGCTTAAGGATTTTTATTTAGTCTTGTTCTTTTATTTTTTTTTTTTTTTTTTGGTATGTAATAGATTTTAATTTCCGTTTGCATTTTGTACGTTTTTCATAATTCATGCTCTCAAGCAGCGAGATTGATGAGAACATTTTCAGTAGCTTGATGCGTTTGTTATATGCTAAAGCTGGCTAAGACCCATAAAAAAAAAACTCATCCCGATACATATATATAATACTTGCCCATGCATAATCGTGCGGAAATACCAGGCACACTAAGCTGACCTGAGCCAGTCGCCTGAGTATTAGTTTTATCTTATATATATACATACATATACTAGATGTATCCATAAGTAAATCACAATGAGTGCAACAGCAGCAACAATAACTTTGCAGTGAGCAACCCAAGCCCAAGCCGAAGACCAAGCCCTACCCAATTCAGCTCAAACCCAATTTAACTCCAACCCTTTCTTTGGACATTGTCGAACAGCTGCCGTGACTAGCGTTGCCGGTTGCATCCCCAAAGGGCCATTGACTAATAGGATTTGAAGAGCGTAAAATTGGTTCGTTGTGAACATGAAATATGCAGTAAATCCTTTTGCCAACATCCAGAACAATCTCACACCCTCATACCCGGCACCACTCCACCACCAACCCACCATCATCGCATTCTTATTTTCACATGTTTTTCTTTAATATTTGCTACACAGCATCGCAGCAGCAGCAGCTTAAATATTCTTTGCTGCTTGCCATATTTTTGCGCCTGGAAAATGCACCCGGATCCACGTTTGCTCTTGCATCCGGCTCCTGGTTGGTGTCCTGGCTTGGCTCTGGGTCCTGACTTTTGCCATAGAGGCCAATGTACGCGCAGTTTGTTACAATTTCGCGGTTCGATTTTGCCAAAGTTGCCGTCTCCATTGCCATCGTCATCGTCATCGCTAACGCCAACGCTATTGGAATTGTTGTCGTCCTTGTTGTTGTCGTTGTCGTTCGGGGTGCGATGGTGTGTTTTATTATCGCAAATAAAGCGCAATCATTGTTGTTGCACCTTACTCTATATACACACACATACTCTCTCTCATTTTCTCTCTTGATTTTTCTTTGGTCCAAGTGGATTTTCTTGCTGTGGCAGCTGGCTGCATGAAATATTGCAAATAGTTTTATTCATACCAATTGCAATTGAGTGAAATGTGAAAAACTTCAAGAATGTTTCAAACAAGAAAGGCGTTGCATACTTTCAGGCGCGCCGCCTTTCAAATTAAACAGAAAATATAATTCAATTTCGCCATTTTGCTTAATTGTTACTGGCAAATGTGTAAGCATTTGTTTTCATTATTCCCGCTAGATGGCGCCTTGTAGCAGGACCATTTTTAAAATGGCATTTGGCTGGCAGCCAGACAGTGATAATTGTGCATAATACTTATTTATGCGGTGGCTTGGACCTCTTAAAGCCCAGCACCACCACTGCAAAAAGCTGAGTCAAACTTCAAATGCTTCAAAATCCCTTGTAAATCTATTGAGTCAGTGCCAAGGACTTGACCGGCAATGTCTTAGGGCTAAGCCGATTCAAGACATTCTCGGTTGTCGTTCATTCAACTGCAACTTGGCTGACTTCCGGCGTTGCCTTTTATGATAAATTGAAACAAATAGCCACCAACACATACACACACATATACATATATACATGTATATGTATAGACATATAAGTGCAGCACAGGACTTGGCTTATCAGAAAATTGCGCTCAGCTGTTTATGAAAGCATAACAATGTTAGCTACTGCCAGAACCATTATAGAACAGAACAGTGGAGTACTCTACGTACATCAACATGATCATCAAGCTGAATGGCTGCCCTGCCCTGCTCTGGCCCGCCGTAGCACATAATTCACAAGTTGGATAAACAATTTACTTATCGCTGTTGCAGGCCAACACTGAAAGTCTTCGACTTGGTACTCCTACTACTACTGCTACTCCTACTCAGAGTCTGTGTCTTAGACATCAGCTTGCCACATTGGCAAATAAATCATAATAAATAACTTGAAAAACGAAACACCTTGCCGCATAAAAGTTGCACATCGTCTCTGCCTGTGCCTTGGCCAAAGAAGTTTGCTGCCAGCTGCCATGGAAACTTGCTTAGAAACTTCAATGTAAAGTATATTAGCTATAGAAAAACTAATGTAATGCATGTGTATGTGAATGAAATTCTAATATTTGAAAAAAACTTGAAAAATGCAAATTTTAAGACTTATTTTTTAATTATAATTTCTTTTGATAATTTAAAAAAATTTTATTTTGAAGAGTTATTTTTTTATTGTTATTTCTTTTGATAATTTTTGAATTATTTTATCAAGGGAAACGAAACTTACTAATCACCAAACGATAATATGAAATATTTTTTTTTTTAATTTAGAAATCAGAAATAAAATTTCTTTCCAAAATGAGCTATTAAGTATTTTTTATGATATTAAATTCATTAAAAAAAGGTATTTCAATTAACTAATCTTTGTCTGTGATATATAAACAATTTCGAAATAATTAATTTTATCTTTTATAAATGAGTCTTGTATGAGTCTAGGGAATATCAGTTTATATAACTAATGTGAGCTTGTATTTAAAGCATTTTTTCACTTAAAAAGTGTATAAAATATTCGTGCGTTACTTGCTATCCTTTAGAAGCTTTTCTTTACTCATTGCTGTTTATTGTTGTTATTGTTGTTATTGTTGTTGGTGTTAGTGTCTGCTTACAGTTTAACACTTTAGCAACTGTGTGTGTGTGTGTGTGTATGAATGAAGGTGGTATACTCATTTTAGTGTACTGGTGATAAAAATTGATACATAACTGTCATAAATCAGGCGAGTGTAGCGCATTACGCATACGACGCGTGTGTGTACGTAGCCATTTATTAAATTAGCCACAGTAGTATCAAAAGTAGCAGCAGCAGCATCAACAGCAGCCACTGTAGCAACATCAACATCCCCCTTTCTCTTAGAAAACATATTTATGCCAATGGCAATGGCAATGGTATCGCAGGTAATTTGTAAATATCTGACAGATGCGCTGATAAACTCATTGCAGAGATTTCATTCATTCGTTTTGGCTTCACTCTGATTTATAAGGGGCTTATTACAGTTACCTATGTATGTATACGACGTATATGCCATATACATACTTTTATATATATATATATTGTATGTGCATGTATATTAGAAGTATAACGACAACACTTTATTCGTAATACTTGGGGCGTACTTAATGTAACATCACAACAGGCCAAGAAAATCAATTGCCAATGCTTAAGGTTTTTAGCATTAACTTTAGCTTGCTTCATGGCGCAAATGCCGACTGATTCAGCTTGGTTAGCTCCGGCTGAGCTGTTGGCTTCATATTGTGCGCCATCGGCGCTTTTGGCAGACTGAAGAATTTCTGTAAATTAAATTTGTGAAAAATGAAATTAGGCTACGGCTGCTTTGCATAATTTAAATTATAAATTATATGTAGTACTATGGTGTCGATGGTAGTAGTACTTACATCGTGCCTGCCAAAGTTTTTCGCCTCCTCGATGGTGTCTGGCAGCTTTTTGTGCAAGGTTTCTGGTAGAAAGAGTGCCCCGATTCCGCCCAGCAGAAACAGGGTGCCCAATATATAATATGGCGCTCGTATATTAACTGTCGTCCCAAGATATACTAAATATGGCGCTAATACACCAATGGCATTGGCCAATATTGTGCCCAGCGCAATGCCCGTCTGTCTCATGCACGTGGGATATATCTCTAAGCATTGTAAATTGGCTGTGAAGAATGTTAGAGCATTAAGGAACTTGATAAAGGTAGCCAAATAGATCATCAGCGACTCGAAACGTTCATCCGTTGCATAGTAGATGATGGGCAGGCAGGTGATGAAGGAAATAATGAAAGATACCGAATTGGTAAAGCGACGTCCATATTTGTCTCCTAGCAGAAAAAATAAAAAAAAACAAAAAATAAAGGAAAAATGGGAAAAGCATAGATAAAAAAAATTGACTCAAAGGATAGACCATTCAAGTTGGTTGCCAATCAGCGTGAAACTTGTGTGCCCTTTGAACGCACTCACCCATATATCTGCCCATTATATAGGCAGGAATTTCGACAATGCTTTGAAACAAAAAGTTCAAAAATGGGTTCCCCGCCATTCGTGAGCTGAAGAGAACCAATGTGAAATAGGAAACGGCAACTACGCACCTGTAATGGAGAAATCGACGAGAGAATGAAATCGTCCATGAATGGCCAACAGTTAGAAATGCAAATTGGGTTTTTTGGCTGTTGAGGTTTTTTAGATTCTTGCTTACCAGCTAAAGCCCATGATGATGGTGTTCCGGGCCAGACGCCAGCTGGCAAACAGCGAGGCAATACCATAGGTGACCTCATGCTTGTCCAAACTATAGATTTCGGCCAACTCTTTCTCGGTCACATCGAAGGTACGCCCATTTATTTTGGCAATCTTCTTGAACTGCACAATGGCATCGCGGAATCGTCGCTTGCTAATCAACCAACGTGGGGATTCGATGACGTATCTAAGACAATACAAATGAAATGACGTCCGGATATCGCGATTGGGATTGCCAATTTTTCCAATTGGCAATTGAAATTGACTTACTTGGAGAAAATTAAAACCATTGCTGTGGGGAATGATGTTAGCCACAAAAAGGAATCCCAATGGCGTAGCCACCAAAATAACAACGGCATCAATGTGGTGCCCACAGACCAGCCAACACTCTGAAAGAAGGCAATGCGACTGCGATCCTCTCTGTTGTCAGCCAATAAGTAAGTAAAAGTTAGTTAAGTGAACTTTTTGTGTGGCATGTGCGCCATGTCAAAAACTTACTCTCGTGAGATTTCCATGCCAATAATTTGTGGCGATTGAAAGAGACTGTTTACGGTGAGGCCAACAATGCCGGACATGATTAGAAACCATGTATATGAGTTTGTGCATAATATCGAACCAAGGCGTCCCACTGAGCAAAAGACGACACTAATATAATAAACCAAGCTGCGTCCAAAACTGTAGAGAAACAAATAGAAATTCAATTACCTCGAATTGCGCTCAACTCATAACTTAGTTTTTGGCCACTTTGGCGCTCAAGAACTTACGAATCGCCCATTTGTCCAAATATAAATGAACCAACCACCTCTGTCACTCGACCCACAACGAACACATTTGTTACAAACAAATCCTTTGCGCATACCCAATTCTGGTCGGTTGGAATTGTGTTCTCGTACCAGGTCTGGTCGTAGCTCCAACCGTTTTGGCAAACTGGCAAATGACCATTAAATGTATAAGCATTACAGTTCAAAGTTGTATAAAATTTATATGTACAAATACATATATAAGACAGCAAACAAATGTTCGCCAAGTTTTCTACAAAGCCAGGCAATATATATACTACTCGTATACTAACTAAGGTCGTTTAATACTACTTGTAGTTATATACTATCTGGTTGTACACACCTGTAGTTTGATTCGTACGCTGACTTATATTCCAGGTAGACCAATCTGTGATTTTTGTAAAATTCATATCATACATTTCACAAGTGCTTGGTGTTTCCTTGCCCCGATTATCCATCTGTCTAAATTGAGAATATTATGGTTAGCAGCTCAACTAATTGGACGCGATTTAACTTACTTGGGTAAGGTTATGTGTCGCCATTGTTCTAGCGTAAAGTTAGTTTGTTCTCTACCCGGTACATTGCACCAATGATCGGGTATATTTAAAGCCAATATAATATTCATATAGATCATGGCACCAGCGAAGGCTAAACCGGCAACAAAGACATAATTATATAGTGTCTGATAGCGTCCATGATTGCCAGCCTTTTCCATGAGCGCTTGAAATGGATCATTGATCTCCGACTCATCCAGATCCATTTCATGCACAGTAGATGCCTTTCTACTGTGCTCTTCTTCCAGCCTATCTTTCATTATGTGTTCTTTGTATTTTATTTACGTTGGCTGCTGTTGTTATCTACATATATACATATGTCTGTATATAAATAGTAATCAAAGATTAAAACCGAGTAAACGAGTTCTGGATGTTTACTATCTCTATATTGTCGGATGGAAAGAAAATAAAAATTATAAAATAGGCCTATTGCACAATGGTCTGAAATATGAATTTTTTGCTCTTAATTTTAAGATGTTTATATATATATAGATATAATATTATTTATCTAAATTTGTAAAATTTTAGCTTATTTATTTATATATTATTTTCTGTTGTTCCATTTATCATCATACTTATGTTATTTATGTAGTTTTCCCGTTCAAAAATATAATATAAACCTACAAGAGTGTAAGTAGTTCATTCTAAATGGATGTTTGTTAAAATTATTAATAGTTTTTATAGAAGATCTTTGAAAAATTCTGATTTCTCTATAAACTATAGGGTATATACTTCTACATCGAAAAGCCGAAGCTAAATTTTGGCATATTCCCAAAGCAAAATGTACAGAAAAATGTTTATCTAAATAATTTTCCTCCTTTTTGTATAAAAATCTTGATTAAATTAGTTTAATATAATCAATAAGTTATTTTATATATCAATCAGTTATTTTATATATTTCATTGATTTTGTTGCAACTTGGGCAGAAATTATATTCGAGCTCAGAAATAAAAAATTTTCAATATTCCAAACTTATTCGAACACCGATAGTTACCATGTTCTTACAATGGCTCAATTCGAGCCAAATTAACAGACTTTATTTTAAAAAAATAAAATGTCAAGTCATAATAGTATATGGGCTAAAAATATAAACTATGTATTAAGCATAATCTAAGTGTTAATAAAATTTAAATTGTCGATTAAAAGCGTTAAATTCATTTGTTTATTTTTGTTAACTGCCTTTGGTTTATGATTATTATGGTAAATAAAATAATAATCATAGAATTTGAATTTCACAATTTCACAATTTTTTGAAGATTTTCCTTTAACGTTCACAGTTTATATGAAATTAATGCATTATCTTTTAGCTAAAGTGTATTTATTATTATTATTTTGATTGTTAACAATTGATATTGTACTACGCACCACTTGCTTTTAGTTGTAAATAATTTTTCCATTCGTTTGGCTCTTGTAATATTTTACAATTAAATTAAATTTCTAAATACATACTCGTATGTAGTAGACTTTTGATTGGCACAGGAAGTAGTTCTAGTTGGAAATCGATATCGATAAGATTTGTTAATGCGTTTTAACTTGGCTTTCTTCAATTGATAATTTTATAAAATAATTTGTTTTTTTTTTTCTTTTCTTGCTTTCAATTAAAAAATTGAAAATATCTTTTTATCACATTGTCGATTGCACTTTTGCACATTTCATATGCAAATTATAATTTATTTGATTTTAATTCTTTGTGTGGAGACATCAACCGTCATCAACACTTGATGGTGTTATTAAGAGTGCCGGCACGGGTTTAAAACTTGAAGCTCTATACTCATAGCAGGTGGCTTATCAACGGAGACAGGGCGCATAGCCGTTATAAAAAAGTATATATAATTGCCGATAAGAGAGGGTATTTAGTTTACAACGTTATATATGGCAAATTACAATAAATGAATTCTAAAAGTAAACAATCTAATGTTATATACGAGTCTATATGTACGTAAGAATGTACCTACGTCAGATAATTGCATTATGGGACGCTGAACTTGAAAAATGACAACAAGAAAAAATAAATTAATTCCAATTTAATTTTTAGAAATTTTTTTCACTTTAATGAGTAGATTATTTGAAATCGAACAAAATTTCATTTGTGTTTAATTATAGTTGTAGTTAATTTAAAACATTTTAATTTCCATTTATAACGTATTTATTTATAAGACATTTATAATAATAATTAAAATTTTTATAATCTGTACACAAGCTATATAAATAGGTATACACAATACAGGGTATTTAATTGTCGAGATACGTTTGGCTGGTAAAATGTGTGATAAGAACTTTTCACTCTGTAGATAGATAAGCATTCCCATTTTATGGGTCAACTTAAAAAAAATTAACTAGAATTTGAATCTTAAGGTAGTGTTGAGAGATGCACATTTTTATTTTTTTTATATTTAGAAAAAAGTATTTATATTTAAGATTTTAAATAATTCTCAACGAGATATCTCTTCAATGAAGATTATTGATTTGATATGATAAGTGGATAGCTTATATAATTTAAGTTTTATTATTTTAATTTGACTATCATTATACAGTAGGCTCTTAAGCCATCAAATAATGTGATAAGATAGCCCTTTATATCATTATTATTAGCTCATTTAGGTAAGCTAATATTGAATAATTCTAAATATAATATGTAAATTTTTAGCCAATCTCATGTTTTATATCACTTTTTCACATTAAATCATCCAAAATTTATTATCGTACACATATTGTATACAAAATATCATATACTTTACGAGTACTCTCTCTCTCTCTGTATGTGTCTGTTATTAGATTTATTTAATATTGTTGTTATTTATGCGCTTTTTGTACCGACTGTGCCTCGCATTGCGAGACAACTAGTTTGACTGAAACTAAGCGAATAAAAAATATATAACAAAAATAAATATTATAAAGTCTATGGACGAGTGAGAGTCCGAGTAGTGCTAATGCAATAATATCAAAATTTTGATGCTTTCATTTACTACTACTTTCGTACTTACTCGTTCAAAGAAAGAAAGACAAAGCAATTTAACAATTTATTTTTTTTTTCAAGCACTTAAGCGCACATTTAGTTTCAGCAATCGGCGCACATCAGCATCAAAAATTATAAACGGGGAAATAAAAACAGAATTTCAGCATGAAATGCTCTTATAAATGATCGCCATATACTAGTATATACTCGAATTTGTATTGTTCCGTACAACGAGTACTATGTAATATGTACTATTTAGTAAGTCTGTGCTAAGTTACAATTTTTTTAAATTGTATCTATGAATAAACAATACTATGTACATTATTGTGCGCGCGTCGAGATTTAGATCTATTACACTGTTCTCTTAATCTGAATTAAAAACTAAATCTTAACCGCAAGAGACGTATAGCAGCATTCATATAAAACATAACGCGTTTGATAGTTGATAGCTCTATGACACGTTCCTCGGCTTTTTTTTTCAAATTGTTTAGCTTTTCATCATATGCCTTCGACGCGACACCTTATATGATATGATTATAGGTAGATGTACATATGTACATACATATGTATATAGTGTAATAATCTAAATAAGTTTGCTCACGTGTAGCTAAAGCTTAATCATGTGAATTGATGTGAACTTGAATGCTCAGTCACATTAGAGTTTTCATCAAGTAAAAAAGTGTTGCTAATCAAATAAATCAATCTATTAAGGCGGTCTCTTTCATAGGATCACGAAAGGAACTACTAATTTAAGTATAATATTTATAAATAGCTCAAAAAGCATTCAAGCAGCTATAAAAACTGTATTAATAAAGCCCCAAATTTGATGTGGCAATCATATTTGTACATATGAACGAGTACTTACGAGCGTATATTAAAGCGGAAATTTATTAATAAGTTATATAAGTAATTTAAAACAATAAAAAAAAAATTAAAAATTTGTTTTTGAATTTGTTTTTCATTTATTTATTATACTAAAAATCCAAAAAATATAATATGATAAAGCATATAATTATATAATCAATGAAACATGACTTCATGGAATATTTTTTTTTATATTTAATAAAATTTTTCAGGATTGTTTTAAGTGTTGTTGAAATTTTTTTCAAAAGTTTGCTTATTTTTGGTCATCAAGTATCAGTGGAACAGAAAGTTATAGCTGGTTGACTAGAAAAGGGCGCCTAGAAGTATGCACCAGAAATCTAAAATCCAAAAATCGCAAAGTAGTTTTTTTTTTATTTTAATTGTAACTTTGTTATGAACTATTACCAGCTTTTATTAAACTAATTCTAAAAATACTAAGCAACTAGGTTGGTTTTAAACTAAATAAAAAAAATATATAATTACATATGTATATGATATGTTTAAAATAAGTATTTCGACTAGGAAGATCTTTGGAATGACTTGTGAGCGGCAGGCGTGCCACGGTTCCTCCTATTCTGCGCCGCCTTATCAAATGCCTGGCAAGAGCTTGGTTTGCAGACGATAATTTGTAATACGCTGCCTGCTTGTTGATGAAATCGCTAACTTTGGATACTTTCCAATTTTTATTTCAGATTTTCCGTTCGCATGTACTATCCGACATGGCGCAGCCGACAACATACGAAGTGTTTATGCGAAGCTCTATTCAAAATGGTCTGATTTTAAATAAATTGTCAAACTTACCTTATGGATTACATTTGTATTGATTTTTAAGTCAATCTTTTGCATTAAAACAACAAACTTTTAGTTTTTAGATATGCTCTTTTTTTATATTTTTTATTTGTTATTATTTAAGACATTTACTTGATTTATGCATTAACTTTTATCAGCGTTTTTTTTTTTTTTTTTTCTGTGTACTTTGTATTGTTTTGTTTGCTGATTTTCTTTTTGTTTTGTTGTTTTAAATTGTGTGGAGCGCTGGAGATTTAAAGTTGTTACATTTAAATTTAGTTTAGTGTACTAATGAAATTTAATAATTTATTATTTAGATTGCCTGAAACTTTGTGTATGTCAAATGTATGATGCCAAAGGTATTTTGTTTTTATTTTTCGATTTTTTTTGTTGTAATTCTAAACTTTAATATTGCTTATTTTATTCAATTTAATTACATAATTTTACAATGATAAATGGAAACTGTAAGTAAGCACATACTATTTGTAATATTTAAATGTGCTTTTTGATTTTGTTTACGTTTTATTTTTAATATATTCATAATTTTTTTCACATAAATTCTATTATAATTTACAATTTTAAACACTTAAAATTCAAAAAGTCTACATTAGAATATGTTTATTCTCTGGCTTTAACATGTGCGTTGTTTATTTGAAATATTTTTCATATTTTTAGTTTTGTTTTTGGACTAACCTTTAAACTTTGTTAAAGTATTTGTTTTGTTTTCTTTTTTTTTGGATTTGATTAAATTTGTAATTATGGTATGGATATTTTTTGATATATTTATTTATATATGTATGATGCTTATTAGAGAATAAAAGCATTTTTGGAATATCGCGAATATATATTTTTTTATACTTTATTTTTTTTTTTTTGTAGAATTTACATAAGTCAATTTTTATTTTGGATATATTATACATTTTTTGCTTTGAATTTTTATTTGAATTTGCGTTTAATTTGTGTGTTTTTATTTAGTAAATTTTCTTATTATTTATTTAACTAATTAATGAGTTTTTTTTTAAATAAAACCAAATAAATTCTTTACACACTGCTTGACTACATAACTTTCATTGTCTGTTGAATTATTTGAATTAATTTTTTAAATAGCTGAATGTCGCTAACAGTATTTATATATATATATTTATTTCATATACTTATTAATAATAAATGGCATAATTAATATATATAGTATGTGTGTGTATTCATAATGTACCCCATTTATAATAAGTCCTAAATATATATACAATTTACTTAAATTGGAGTCTACATTTTCAATATATTGCTTAGCATACAATTTTCTTAGCTTGTCTTGCAAATTTACAATTTTGACGGATTTCTATGATGTGTGTTTGGTTATTTATTTTTGTTTTACAATACTCGAACCCTTCAAGAGTAACACAATTAAAAATCATATATTTCTATATATATATATATATATATCATATGTATGTATAAATAGTTTAAATTGGCAATTTGGTGTTTTTGTTGTGTAAATATTTAAGTTATTAAAAATTTTTTAATTGGTCTATTGCTTGCACGACATGTGCCCTAATAATAGGAATCAACTTGAGTTCTATTTAGCATATCATCATTAAAATTGGGCTGTTAAGTATACGAATATAGTAAGTTTTCGTATACTTAATAAAATTGTTGGAAATTAAAAATTTATTTTATTAAAAATTGCAATTCAAATTGGACGTTTGACAATATCACGTTTGCGAAATTCATAAAGCAAAGTTTAAAAAAAAGTAAGAATTCTATAGGAAAAATTGAAAAATAAAATAAAAATAATTATTATTCTTATATAAAAGTTCTTTACAAACAGGCTAACTAACTAAAAGTACTAAGTAGTTGAACGATTTATATTCAATTACTAGGTTTATATATCTACTATATATGCATGTATATAGCTCTTATTGAATCTCTTTTTTTTTATTATTTATAAATATCTTATTATGAACATGCTTATAAATAAATGCCAACATTATCGGAGGAAGGATTGACTGACTAACTTGAACTGCTTTTTTTTTTTTTATTAGCTCTTCACTCGGCATTATTATTATTTATATCTTTATCTCATTCTCTTTATCTGTTGCTATCTATCTGTCGCTATACATACTATACATTTGAACTGAAAGACGCGACTTGGCCTTTTTTTCACTATCGAATCACAGCAATTGAAATACAAATACAAATATATTCTAATTTTTTTGTTTTTTTTTTCGTGTTAGAATAGTAAAGTTTTTTCTATAGAATCTAATTAATTAAAGTCTGTATTAAATAAATGTTATTGATCCTTGTCGTCAACGTGCAACGTTTGTGTTGCATTGCCACTGTTGCTGGTATTTTTGCGTAAATGATTGCGCAACATTACCAAATTTCGATTCAATGGTACATTGCTTGATATACCCAGAGAGCTGGTGCTGGATGTGGAGCATGGGGCATGTGGTAGTGTATTGCATATGTTGCCCAATGGAGCTGTTGCATTAACATTGCTGGCAATGCTACTGCCGATGCCGCAACCAACCATGCTGGCGGAAGCAACTGAAGTGGTGGGTGATGTAGCGCCCACATTACTGCCACCGGAAAGGACCGGTGCCACGCCCAACAATAGCTCATGGGCGAGTATGGTTGGCAAATGTTAAGTGCTGCTCTTTAGCGGACCCGATGATAGCGAACTGCTGCTGACGCCCGAATCGCTCGACTTCTCACTGAGTCCGCCACGAGTGAGCGTATCGTCCGCCATAAGTCCGCCGCCGCCAAGAAAGGACTTCTTGCCAACACGTGCCGGCAATGTGGCTTTAAATGGATTATCCTTGCAACGACGTGCGCTCTCCACACGTTTCATTATCTCGCTGGAACATTTGGATACCACATCGTCCAGACTATTTGATTCATCGGTGGAATTAATTGCCTGCGTAGGTGTCTGTGAGCTGGGCAGCGGTGAGCCCTCATAGCAGCCAGAATCTCGTGGAAAATGCCGTCGTCCAAAGGGAGAAGCTCCGTGCTTTTTATTGATATTATTCAGGCGAGCCTCATCGTTCTCAGAGCTAGAGCCGGCAATGTCCACATCGGAGCCTGTACGTGTGAAATTTGTAGCTGTGTTAGTGTAAGCGTTTTGTGTGTTTGTTTGAGTGTTTGGTGGAAGGGTATTTTGGAATTCATATATGATAGTCAAGTAGAAAAGGTTTTGAGGTCTTTGAAACTTACATTCAATGTCATGCAACAGTTGCACAGCCGTCAATAGCTTGGCCCGATGCTCCTGATTGAGTATACCCAAATAATCGAGATCGGCCGGTTCGAGTTCCTTGAACAATTCCAGGTCCTCGTAGCTGCAAATGGAACGATAGGTGAAACAATCCAACAAAAAATTGTTGAGAAATTTGTTTCATCTAGACCACTTACCCGTTGAGCACAAATACCGAAGTATATTCCTTGAGACCGATGCGTATCAGTAAGTCCTCGACAGAGCTGGGACCACTATTGCTATTGCCCAGTCTAGATGCGGGCGCCAAGGTCTTGCTACTGGAGTTCTTCATGCGTTGCTCCGGCAATACTTCCACATTGATGAACTTGAAGTGCCCTACACGTCCATGACAGCGTCCCTTCCAAACGCCCGAAGCGTTCATCGACAGGACATCGATAAGTTCACCCTTCTGTTGATTATTTGTTATAATTAAAGTTAAAAATTTAGTTTTTGGGTTATCCCTTGGGTCGAATTTGTTTGTTTACCTTAAATTTAAGCGCCTCCTTGTCATAAGGATTGGGCAAACTATCCACAAGAGCTTTGGCCTTGCAAATGGTGGCCAATGAAGTACGATCCTCGGCTGATATGGAGCTATGCGGACTGCCAGGACGCACCAATGCTTGAGTGCCTGCCAAATGATTGATTTTATAATAAATTTAAATATTTGTTTCAACAAATTTTTAGATGGAAATATTTTTTGTGGGCTAAAGCATATTTTCAATTAATGTGCCCACAGCCAATTAGCCAAGGGATAAAGGAATATCCAAAAATACACAAACACACACACACAGAGTAAAACAATTCAGTTTTTTGGTTAATTACAAACTTTTCAAATATTTTTAAACACACACACACACACACAGGGAGAGCCCAAGAGCCCAAAAAAAAAAATATTTAAATAAGCACTTGAAGTTTTTTGTCCAAAAGCTTTTGGCCTAATCCTTGCTTTGTGTCCTGGCCACATAAAAAATAAAGTCTTTTTTCTTTCACTTACCAAAAGTTGCTCCTTTGCAACAGCAAAATCTCTCTAACTCTCTCGTTCTCCTCATCTCTCTGTTTTGGCATTTATTTTGTTTTCATTTTATATGTACGTATATACTACATACATATATATTTTTTTATTTAGACGAGAATTTGCGCATATAGCCAAAAACTTTTGTTCATTAAAAACTGAGCAGCAGCAGAAGCAGCTTCAATGGCTGCCCTTTATTTAACCACGCCCCGGACACATTGCACTGAGCTAGACCCATGCACTTGCCACTTGCGACTTGACTGTGCGCAAGTGCATTAAAAATTCATTAAGTTTGCAAAATTTCAAGTTATTGTGCAGCGGTTGCAGAAAACCGCACCAATACCAACAAACTGATTCATGTACTTATATGTATGTGTACTTTGTGTAGAAATATTCGTACAACTGTTAATAGACCAATATTCGCAATGGCGGCAGTCTGGGAATTTGTTATAAACAAGCCGCCAACAGCCATGCCGAAATTACAAGTAAATGTAAAAACCGAAAAAAATCCAAAGCAAAAGTAAATTCAAAATCAAAAAACTCTAAATTGTAAGCACACACACAGAGATTATATACTTTCACACAAGCAAGAATACAAGGATACGCTCACATACATAGATACTTATAATAGTTTTGTACTTACTTGAACCGGAAGCACTGGGCAAACTTTCAACAGAACTGGCGGAACATGCAAACGCCTGATCGCTCATGCTGCCACGGTCGGTATTATCTTGGGAATTGCTAAAATCCCTTGATGTATCCTTTGTGGCAACAAAGTTTCGTCCATTCTCATTAAATGCGCCAATTTCCTTTGGTGAACTACGCATTTCGCTCGACTGTAACACCAACATTGTCAGTGAAAGTTGTTTTTCCGAGCATCATCATGTTGTGCAATAAATTGCATGTTGAGCAGGAAACGGTGTAGGGAGTCCAAAAAGAATAGAGTAAAAGTTTTGTTAGTTAAATCATTAAAAAGTTTAATGCAACCACCACAAATGCATATATACACACGCATAGTTGCATAGATACAACTAACATACATATACTATATAACTCTATAAAGTCGAAAGACAGACCCTTTCGTTAAATTTTTTTGTTTCTAGAATTTTTCTTTTCTTTTATCTTTTTTTTTGGTTCAATTTGGCTGCATGACTTCCGTTTTTGGCTTTTTGGGAAAATTTTTGACAGCCCCCTAGAGTAGTGCACGTAGTATACTGGCCACAAAACTTTACTCATATCTTACTTAGTCAACAGGCCTAGACATTTGAGTGCAACAAATAAACAAACAATAAACTTGCATGCAACATTTTGATGCTTCAAATTTTGAAAATAAATGAATCAAGACAACAAAACTTTAGATATGAGATAGATACTCTACAATAGATAGATAAAACTTGAAGAAAAACAAAAATCAAATTTGTTAAATACAACTTTTAAAAGTTTGTCAAGACAGATGTGTGTTTGTGAGAAGTTGTATTAAATCAAATTTGTTGTTAAATAATTTTTTTTTTTTTGTTTTTTTTTTTTTTTTTTTTGGACATTATTATTGTTAATCAAAATTAATGTAATACAAGAATGGCTTCAATACAATCCTGTGAATTTGAAGTGTTTGGAAAAGTGCAGGGTGTCTACTTTCGTCGTCATGCAGAGATGAAGGCAAAAACTTTGGGTTTACGTGGTTGGTGCATGAATACATCGAATGGCACTGTCAAGGGCTATATTGAAGGACCTCGCACCGAAATGAATCTAATGAAAGAATGGCTCAAAAATACTGGTAGTCCCACAAGTAACATTTCTAAGGCCGAATTTACAAGGCATGAGGAGAAAAGAGATTATGGTTTTAAGAATTTTCAAATAAGACCAGACAATGACGGCGAAAGATTGCTAAATCGCCGATATAAAGTTGAGAGAAGAAATATTAATCATCAGGAAGATATCGATAATTAATGTTAAACTTCTTGTACAATGATATTTAACATGTACTTGACAGTTCCAAAAATAAGGTCTTTTATTGTTTAGAATATTTGGTATGGTCCTAGCCAGCTATGAACCAGATAACAAAAAAAAAGGATCGCATCGTAAGAAAATTAAGTTTATAAATTTTTATAGTATTTCTAAATGGCTTTAAGGCTTTTGGCCAAAAGATTTTGTCCCAGTCATAACCACATGCAATTGAATATGGACTTTCATTTTTCTATTTTCAATTTCTGTTTTTTTTCCAAATATTTTTTTTTTCTTCTATAAGATAGAAGGTTTTCGAACATTTTTGAGGGCGCGTAGAGAAACTCATTTAACTGGAATTTGCATTTAGAGTGCATGTTCAAATGGGTCCAATATAAAAGTGTTTTAAGCCTTTATTTTTTTTTGTAAATTTCGTTTGGCGGTTATATAGGCCTAGACAAATTGCAAGGCTTAAAAGCCACACAAACACACACACAGTTTCCAATCAGATGCATATGCAAATTCTAAGCTAATTACATTTTGTAGCTCACAGATTTGTGAGCGAGTAAAGTCAACATCAGTTTTAATTTTTTTCTTTTTTTTTTTGTTACTCTGCTTGTTATTACGAAATGCAATTGCAGCAATTGACAGACAGACAGATAGAGGTTGAGCTGATTATAGAGCTGTTATCGTAAATGATTAATTGACTTACATGATGCACCATGGCCTTCTGACAAATCGTATTCGCCTTGTGCGGCAAACCATTCTTTTTGGCCTTCGCCGCAAAGCTTGGCGGCAATCCGTGTCGTGCGGCCCCAATGTCCTCGTAATCGGATGATGGACTGGGTGACAACGATGGTGATTCCCCGATGCCTCCGCTTAGCGTACGATAGCGTGCTGTACAATTGTTGGTGCCAATCTGTGCAAATGACAATTCAAAATGGAAATGGTAAGAAGAGAATTGTGTGCGTTTTACATTAAAAAAATTGAGTTGAGGCAGAGTCCAGTCTGAAATGGTCCAGCAGGCAGTTGTTTTATTTTGCCAGCTTATTCGTTTCGTTGGCTTGGCTTAAGTGCCAAACCATTGCAATGGCTTTACTGACCAGGCAGCACTCAGTTTGCACTGTAACTTCAAGCCAAACAGTCAAAAGTTTGGCTAAAAAGCTTTTTCCGAGTTTTTTTTTTCTTTTATGCGCACCAGAGTCTACGTGCATTTTGTTATTCTTTTTTAGCCATGCTGCTTGTTCTTTCATTCACTTCACTTCTTTACCAACTTTGTTTGTCACTAAGTGCACTTAATCAATTTAGTCGACGCACATGTACATGTAGTATGTATGTGTAGGTGTGTGTTAGTGTTAGCATTCATGTGTATTCACAAGTTAAATGAGCTACTGAATTGTCTAATGGCTTTTTGGCTTACTTACCGAAACTGTGCTGAGTCTGGAGGTAACGCTTTGTAAATCTGAAATGGAACCCGCATAGTCACCACTCTCACGATCATGAGATCTGTAACGAGAGAAAAATAAAAAATTTAAATTAAAAAATTAAATGTATAAAAAATTCATTTACAAAAAATAATTCATAATTTTTATTGATGATAAAAAAAAGATAATAAAATTAATAATTGTAAAAGAAATAAAAAGAATGAAATATTTATATAGTTTAATAGTTAGTCCTGCTAAATCCTCAATGCAGAAGCTAAACGGTAAGAGCTAGACTAGTTTGTCCGCTTCAAACCGAATTTGGCAAACTCGAACTTCGAGTGGGGGAATCTTGGAGATCTCTTATTATTCAAACAATTTCATTTAAATTTGAATTTAAAGCAAATGGCAAACAAATTAATATCAATTTCTTATAGTTATTAAAATTTCTTTACCGAAGCCCGAGTTTTTAAATATATTTCAATTAATTATAGAATATTTTCGTATAGAAAGTAAATAAATGAAACTGTATAAATTTCAAAAAATACTATTTCAATTATTTTCATATTTTCCAGCTCCTAATTTAAGACCAATTTGACTCATTGCCATTTAGACTTAGACTTAAATATCAACTTTCTGATTGCATAAGCAAAGGAAAACTATTTCAAATGATAAACCAAATATTTGTACAACTTCAGTTGGCTAAGAAAACTGTTGGCTCAGCACGACCAAAGAGGTGCAAACTTGAAAAAAAAACCTCTCATTTGGTAACCGTTTTGATTTCAAGCCAAGCAAATATATATCTATGTTTATACAACAACAAGAGCAACAACAACGGACACAACAACTCTTGGCACAAAGGTCTTGGGTCCATAAGGCAAGCATAGCTCATATAGTATAAATAAATATTTTATACCTTTTTTTTTTTTTTATTTTTATTTTGATTTGTTGTCGTTGTTGTTGTTGGTGTTGTGCCTGGCCGTTTGACTTTAACACTGTTGAGATTTTCACTTTTGGTTGTTTTTCTTTTCATTTTATTTTATTTGGCATTTTTGTTGTTGTTCTTGTTTGTTTTCTTTCATTTGTAAAAGAAAAAGTTTTTTTTTATTTTTATTTTTGTTTTGCCCCAAGGGCGCACTGGACGTATAAGTTATTTCAGCACGTCTTTTGTAGTATATACTCCGATAGCTGGCGATGCGTACGTGTGGAAACGGCTCTCGAATGGCTATTGCCAACTGGCAATTGGTAACTGGCAACTGACGACTAGCAACTGACGACTGACATTGTTGCTCCTACAAACTGATTGACGAGCCGAAAATTGTTGAGCATAGTGAGGCCGCGTTGAAGTAGCAATAATGCCATTTCATTCAAGTGTCAGTGTCTGTGTGTGTCCAATATTGTAGACATCGCATCGTTGCCATGTATTTTCTTATTAGTTTGGCCCGTACACTGACATGATGATGTTGCCACCAAACTTGTTTTCTACTCATTCGTATATATGTAGCATACATCTCTCTACAGCGCATGTTTTATTCTTTGTGGCATGCGTAACAATATGAAATTGATGACTTTCGCTTCAATGCGTTTCGATATGTTGCCAGCCAGTCAATCAGATGGATAGACAGACAGACTGACTGACTGAATGAAAGAGAGAGCAAGTCAGTTTGTCAATGATTCCATTCATTCAATTTTTCTTATTTTTTTCGTTTTTTTTTTTTTTTGTTCATTTGGCTCACACACGTTCATGTGGCTGCAAAATGTTGATAACAGCACTAATGAAGTGAGGCTACCTTTTTGTATTATTTTCATGTGGTGCTTGGTCTGTTTGGGTCAATCCTTTGCGCACCTTTTCAACATTGACAAATAAATTCAAGGCTTGTGGACAAAAAAAAAAATAATAATATGCTGGGGAGAGGGTAGTTTAACTGGTTGATTGCTTTGGTTGGGTTCAATATAGATCGGTTATGTCAACTATTAGTATTGGTTTGTTTTGTTGGGTCTAAATGTTTGGGGCCTCTTTATGGCACACTGCACACATTTGTGGCACATTTTGTAGTTCACTGATTTTTGGTCAGTTCGTTTGAAGTGGGCTCAAAAAAAGGGTTAATTCTGCACTGCCATTACCAAATGTAACACAAAAATAACTAAACTAACCAACCATCTATTGCTATATACACACGATTCTTTGTATGTATCTCTATATATACAGAATTTTACCTCTTCTATTATTAATGCTTTGGCCCGCCCCCCGGAACAAACATAAACTCAAGTGCAAATAATAATGGCAATCAACAAGGTTGTTGGTCTACCTCTTTGGCCCACTATGGACACACTGATGACTTCTGGCCTACGGCTTACTTACCTGGCATGCGTTAAGGGTATTATTGTTGGCGGATTTGGTGGCTGCTGCGGCACGATAAGCCCTCGTCGCGGCGGTCCCCGTTGTGGCAGTGAAATATCTCCAGCGGATCTTAATGAAATTACGCCCGTACTCTCACGATTGTTCGAGAAGCGTACACGGCCACCCTGCATTTATAGTGGTAGTCATAGAAGAAAAAGAAAAAATATTTTGAGAATAAGTGAGAGGTTGAGCTTTAAGCATGAGCATGAGTCAGAGTTTTTAGAAAAAAAAGAAAGCCAAACATGCGAATTAGCTTTCAAGAGTAGAATTTGTTGAATGCTGTAGAATAAATTATAAAAAATTAACAAAGTTATATAAAAGTTTATGCAGGTTTTTTGTTTTTTTTTTTTGCCTGCTGTGGCTTTTGTTTGGTGGCTGGTTATTGTAGCTTTACGGATTTGTTTTTTTTTGCTTTTAGACTGTTTTTTCTATATGGAATTTTAAATTTAGTTTATTCAAACTCAGCGGAAATTGCAAAGTTTTCGTTTTTTAATTTGCAGCTTTAACAAACACACGCATTCATAGACTTTTCTCAAATTTTAGCCACTTTCATGTTTGTTGTGGCTAACAAAAAAGCTAAATTGCAAAGTTTTCAGCATGTAGATTAGCTTTGGCATACTTTGTGAAGCTAAACAAGAACAACAACAAGAGTAACATGAATGTTGCATATTGGCATACGGGATAACATGAATAGATAATGAAGTTGTATGCATATTTGTAGCATACTTTTTTGCGCTTGGCAAAGCTCATCAAAGCTGGCTCCTCTCCATTTGACCAAATGCGGTCCGATAAGCAAATAAAATAGTAACAAATGCGCGCTTTACATTTCTTTTATACTAGAACGGGCTGAGTAAAGTGTTTTACAAACCGCAAAGTTTTTTTCTTCATTTTTTTTGCTAAACAAATTTTATTTAATTTCTCGTGCTGTTGTTGCCACATCAAAGCGAAACATGAAATTGAAAGGCCACAAAGGGCTCAACAACGATATCGAATTGAAAGCTCAACATTGTTGAGTGATTTCAATTGACTAAGAAAACAAAGTTGTTATCGAAATGGGCTCGGTTTTAGCCCAGCCCTTTTTAAGAGAAAAAAAAATCGGATCGGATCGGATGGAGCGCATCGACAAAAGCGCAACTTTTGTGTGTAACACAAAGAAAAAATTGAAAATACAAAAAAAAAAAAAATATTATGCAGAGCCAGTGGAAAAGTCTCAAGACATTCTTGTTGTCGTCATCGTAGTCGTCGCTGTTGTAGTTGGGTTGGGCAAGTCAACAAGAATTATGCACTTTTTGGCTGTCAATAAAAATAAAGTGAGTTGAAGTTCAAGTCGCCGAGAAGTTGTCGAGACTTGTTTGAAAAGAAATGAAAAAAATAAAAAGAAATGGAAAAAAAAAATATGCCAAAGGACATACAAATCGAAGTTGGAAATCAATGCGCTAGCAAAATATATTCAGCGTATAATTTAATAAACCAAATAAAAAAGAAAACCCGAAAAAAGGAGGCACAAAGTGAATGGATAGAATTGGAGGAACTTCAAATCCGCAGAGAAATCAAAGTTACAGCTTCAACTCCCACACAACAGCTGTATTAAAAGCAGCAAAAGACGAATGTAATGCATAAATCGCAAAAGAAAATAAAATAAAAAATAAAATAAAGAAAAAAAGAGAGAGAGATTGCATTTGGCGGCTTTTACAGTTCGTGACATTGTTGAACCAAAAAACCACGAAGAATTGCTTGGTAAATGTACTTAAGCTCTTACTCCAAGCAAGTGGTTGCCAATAAATGGGCGCAAGTGTTGGTAAACCGCGTACATAAATCACAGACAAGCAAAAGCTAGAAGCTATAACACACACGCACACATTTCACATACAATGATATATAGATACACTTACCTGAATTGTTGCAGCTGGTCCACAGTTAAGACCAGCCATAAGAAAATCATCGGGATCGCTTTCATAGGGCGGCTCATCGTACCAATGACCTTGATGATGCAGCGCACTGACCGCATAATGTGCACCAGCGGGTACACCACCTGGTCCCATCATGCCCCCAGAGGTTTTGGGTCCATTTCTAAGGGCTTCATCGTACATATATGTATCATCTACAAAGGGATAGACTGTAAGGCGTTTTGCCATTGCTGTATTGGTTAGTTATAAGGATAAGGTTAGAGGATAGGGCAAGGCTGGTCCTAGATTATAGCTGGCGACACCATATAAATGGCCATTTTGGCCAAAACCAAGTAATGTGCACTGGCACCGGCTACATGATATTATTATACGCAACGTTGCACACAAAACTTCAAATGCCATTTTCCACATGCGCTGCGCACACAAGCCCACACACACAAAAAAAGTTACACAGTTGGTGTTGCAAGTTGCAATGGCAAACGGAAACGGACATAAGATTTTATGCTCGCTTATGCATGTGATGCTAGCCAGACGGGCCACGCCTACTGCAAACACATGGCAATATTTCGAGTGCAGTAAAATTTTAGTCCATTGCATACTTTTAGGCGCTCGCATAAAGTTCTCTAACAAAAGTTTTTTGGGACTTTTTGACAAATTGCATACACGTTTTGTAATTGGGACACATTAAGTATTATAATTTATAATAATTTTAAATTCCACTTACCCGTGCGTCCTTCACCACGACTCATTTGCAGTAGTCCCTGGCGTATGTCTCGCAAGATCTATAGGAGAAATGAAAAAATAAAAAAATAAAATATTTATTATATAAGGATATAAATTTGTAACTTTAAGACTTGAATAATTTAGAATTCTTTTAGCATATATTCTTATATATAAATTTAATTTTATTATTACATTACCAAAAATAAAACTATTTTAAAGCGTAATTGATTGCACAACATTGATCTCAAGCTTGCTCTTCCTCAGTCATCAGAGACTGAAACTCTTTTTTTTTTCTTTTTTATAGTTTGAAGGCACTTTGTCTGTGTTGAGAGACGTGACTGTTGTGCACAATTGGGATGCGGAGATGAGATGAACTTTTAGCTTTTTGGCAGGCGACGAAGTTTTAGTATATTCGTCAGACAGACCGCCCACAATTTTTTTTTTGGTGAGTTATTCCTCTCTAGTTTTTTAGAGTTTCAATGGTAAAGGCGTTAAAATTACAAAATTCCATTTGAAAAACTAAAACAATTTTGCTAGAGCAATGTAGAGCAGATCTAAAATGCTGCTGTTTGGTTGGCTTGAATGTCCTGCAACATAATAGCACAATATGTGTTGCATACTAATTTAGAAACATGCTCAAGCATGACCATATATATATATACATATGTATGTGTGTGAGTGCTGTCCTGTGCTTGTTGCCAAAGTCTAGAAAGGATGCCAGGGCCAGAGAGAAAGTTCGTAATATAGAAATAAAACTACAAGAACTACTCTCACAAACATACTTAGTATATTTACAAGTAGTGTAAAAATCAGCTAAAAGCTTTTTTTGGCCACCAGCATTAAAAATGCATTTAAATGGTAGCAGCAGCAGCAGCAGTAGTAGCAACACAACAACAAGAACAATAGACTCTGGCTTTGTGACTGCCACAGCAATTTGTAAATTTATGTAGCAAGGTTGTACGTTGCTTAGCCAAGCTAATCACTTGACTCTTGATACTCGTGTTTAATTGACTGGCCTGGCCAATAGTTGGCACAAATTATTGGCTAGCAAACATTTGTTTTGGACCCATTTTGTTGCAAGTGTGTGTATATCTTGCTTTTCTTATTATAAATATTTGATAAGCATCAACAGTTGCTTCTTCTTATTCGTGTTCTTCTTCTTGTTCACGTTGTACTTTTTATGCCCCCAAAAATGGAAAATAACCAGCATCTGTTCTGACCAGGCTAGAAAGAGAGAGAGAGAGCCAAAGACTGGTAACAAAAACAGCAATTACAATTAGACAAACAGCAAGTTGTTTGTACAAGTTAAGCAGCAGCAACTACAACAACAGCAACAAAAATAACAATGTCCAGTGTGTGCCCAGTGCTGCCAATAGTGCCATTTTTAATTTTGAATAGAACGCTGTTATTATGTTAGCTTGGTACAGCTTGAAAAATTTTAATTTGCCTATCCGCAAAAATTGAATTTTTTGGGTTTGATCATTAGATTTTTCAAGAGCTGCATAAAAATATTGAAAAATTATCGATAAATGATATGGGAAAGAATTTTTCAATTTAATCTTTTATCAGAAATAATTCTAATGTCGACTGCTAAACATTTTGAAGACATTTCCTATTCAAAACTCTTTTTGTTTCTTTATGTGTTTTGATTACCTTGCAAGCAAGGTATATTGAATCAATATAGATTTTTTAATCGTGGTTATTTAAACTAGTTACATAATTACGATTATTATAAAGAAACCACAGTACGAAATATACCAAAATATAATATAATTTAAAAATTAATTATTTTTATAAAATTTCTAAAGCAAATATTTTTTTTCAACTTCATTAAAAATTTAAAAATAATTTCAAATTAATATTTTTATGTATATTTTTATTTTATTTTTTGTTGTTTTTTTTTTTCATCATCTTTGAAATGTGACAACACTGATTTAGCTATATGTAGGTGTATCTGTGTCTCGTGTACTGTACGGAATACTTCTTTGTATGCTTTTCATTTATGCACAAAAATTATTGCCGTTGCTTAGGCGGACACGTCGGCGACAAGCAAACAGACAAATTGTCGTGCAACAAACGCATTTTCTACCTACATACACATATATACCTGTGTATGTATGGCTGCATGTGTGTGTGTACATCTGTGTGAATTTGAGTGCTTTCGGTAAATGCAAGAATTTTGCATTTCAGCTTGTATGAACAGCATAGTAGCTCAAGGCAACAAAAGTGTACAAACTTTTTGGGTAGAATGAGAGAGATATATATATAGAGAGAGCAACTGGAGCTTAGTTTGAAAATTGGAAAATGCATCGTCAAGCTGATAACTGTTTTGCATAATTAACTGTGAATCTAAAGCAGACAAAATGGTTTTTGTGGGAGTTCAAATCGGTTAGCTAACCGAAAGGCATACAAGCTTGTCAAAACAATTTCATAATTATTTTAGTCATTTAATGCATATTACTTAAAGTTGAATATTCGTCATAGACCAAATATAAATATTAAACTATTTTCTGTCATAGTTGAGAACATTATTTAAACTCAACATACGATAGCAGAGAAATAATAATTAAGCAAACGCAAACAAGCTTGAAAAAACGAAATATTAAAAAAAAAAAAATTCTATGGAATAAAAAACATATAAACTTCAAATTAGTTGAAAATTTTCTTAGCAGCTGTGGTTACCCAACACAGAAAAAGTTTTTCATCTCTGCCCAGGCACACAAAACTCATTTATTTACACTTTTATATATATATCAAAAAAATATATATACATTTGTATGTATGTGCATACCCAACAAACATTTCTCAACATATTTGAGTAGTTTTCGGGTCCTAAATTGCATCTGTTTTCTTATCATAAAAATAAGACTATATGATTAAGAAAGACATTTAGTCATGTCATTGTTTAATCTCTATATGTATTCCAATCATTTGCGTATGTTTTTCGAGCAGTATTTGAAAAAGAATATTTTTTTTATTAATTATATCAAATTTCTTTTTAAATTTTTATTCTTTTTGACATTTACGGATGATTTTACTACACTACATTTTATTAAAACTTAGAATCTTACACAAGTAAGTATATATTTTTTCATATATTTAGAGCTAAAACGTGAAATAAAATCTGTCCATGATAGCTGTATTTCATCATCCAACCAGATAATATATAACTGCATATAAGATTTCAATCTGCTGCATGATCAATTTAAGATTAGTCTAAATTTTGATATTACATGTTCAACACAGATAACATTTTAGTAAAAAAAAAGTAATTTACTTTTCATCAACAAAAGTACTCAAAATATGATTGATTTTTATTAGAATGATCTTCCAAATGCTTACTGGGTTATACATACTATATATATATATAGTTGTTTGCTCACACCTATATACAAACACACACACACACACTCACATACTCAGGCAATTAGTGCAGCACCTTGGTTACATAAGTATGTTAGTATGCGTGTGGTCCCTTGTTGTGTGTAGAATTTATGAAAGTGTGTAAAATAATTTTTATGACATACAAAAAGTTTATCATTTGCTCATGTTATGTACATACATATACTTCATTGTTTTTTTTTCACAGTGTGTGTGCATTTATTTTGCTAAAAGTTTTAAGCTGCATCTAAAGTAATTGCTTCTATTTTTATTTATTTATTTATTTTTTAAAACAAAAACAACAACGCTCGTACATATGTACATACATACATATATATTTTAATAGCTTTTTCAGATTGGATTGCAAGCGTAGAAGGTTAAATATGCATGAAATGCTATAAGGAAAGAAAGTGAAAATAACTCAACTCTTGTCAGCAAAACTAAATAAATGCTTGTTGCTCTTGGAATAATATATTAAGATAAGTTTTTTATGCATCTGTTTATATTTTATTTGCGCTGACAAACTATATATATGTCTTTTAGGCCAATAGACACAAACAAATAAACAATTGTGAAATTTTCCCAATATTTATTTATATTGTATGTGGTATGTACAGAGCTTCTGTAAGTAAGTGATTGCATAAACAAATACGCTTGATTTATTTTTACAATTGCAATTTTATTATTTACTTAAATAGTAAAAAAACAATTTGAATTTCAATTGAATAAATAGGCATATTCTTTCTAACTTTGTTAAGTAAATATATTGAATAATAAAATTTTTTATTTATTTTGTTGCCTTTGCTTACCTCTTCGTGTTCACGTTGAAATTTTTCCTTTTTACGCATTGCTTCTTGTACTTTTAACTGCGAAAATAGTAGAAACAAAAGTGAGAATATAAATATATAATATGAATCCAAAAAAAAAAAAACTTTTATTCTATAGATTTTACATTATCGTTAAATAAACTTGCAAACAACAATGGCAGCAATAAATATGTATTGTATGCTATAAAAACTTTAAAGTCTGCTTTTAGGTGCTTGTGAAAAGTTTTTTATTTTCGTTGCGAAATAACATGCGTACAATGGCAAATATGTATGTGAGAGGAAGCAGGTTGTATGCATTATGCAATTGTTGCTGTTGCAGCTGTCGTGTTGCTGTTGGTTGTTGCTCTGTCGGTTTGTTGTCGCCGCCGTTGATTGCATTTTGTTGCTTGTTTTTGGTTGCCGTGGCGTTGTTCAGCAGCTCGCGCTGTCATTAATAATGAATGTTGACGGCAATGAACTTTTAAATGTTGCATGCATCTATTTTGTGCACTATTATTCCTGTTGTTGTTATTGCGAGCGCTGTGGCATTGTAGGTAAACGTGCTCAGGAACAACGCTTACAGCTTTCGTGTTGAAATTGCATTGCAAATGCAACAAGAGTGAGGCATGAGGAATGCGGAGCGTGTGGCATAAGTAGGTGTGCAAATTTCTTATTGTTGCTGTTGTTGCACAAACAATTTTGAAGTAATTTTGTTTGCTGTGGCAGCTGTTGCCTGCTCTTGCCGCATGCAAGTTGCAACATCAACACGGTAAATGCGTTGCATTGTATAAATATTTATGCTTTTTGTAGCACACACAGCTGCCACTGCCACTGCCACTTCCATACGTAATGTATTTATTTCGCATACGCCCTGTTGCCCACTTTATAGTAAATTTTATACATATATGTATAGACGTACTTACCCTATGGATTGTCTCCTCAAAACTTTGCTGGGGCACACCAGCTCCGCCGTTTATCATCTGAAAATGTCTTAGACGATCGTTGGCCGCCTGCAATTATAAAATCAATTATAATTTTTCAATATAAAAAAAATTAAATTTTCCATGCAGTTCAATTGAGTTGAAAACTTTTCAATCTTAGCTTATTATTAGCTCCGTTGTGAAAAACTTTTTTAAGTTAAACAAAAAATTTAAAAAAAAAGGGCAGCAATGCCCCTAATATAGGTATATATGAATATATGCACAAAGAAAGGATGTTAAAGGAGCTAACTGACCCCGAGCTGGGAGAGTCATAAATCAGTGGACGGGTACACGTGCTTTATCGCCATTACGACGACGACGATGATGCCATTTTTTTCTTTCTTGTTGTTGTATTTCACACCTTTTCAGCTGGGCTTTAATTTTTAATTAATAATGAGTGAGGGCAACGAGGGTCGCGACCCAAAAGGTTAAGTTAAAAGTTGTTTAAGCTAAAAAGCACTCGACCCTGCCCCCAAATTCATAGCTTGCACTCTCATTCACTCTTTCGCAGGAGTATACTCTCTTAGATGTATCTCATTTTATTTCTATCTCTATCTTTATCACGTTTTTATGCTGCGACCATCTAATGCGTTTGTTTTCTTATCATAAATAGGAAATCAGCTGGGCGGGGTCAGAAATAAATGGCTAAAAAAGAAAATATATAAAAACACATGGCCACGGCCAGGTGAGTGCTGTTTAATTATATTTTGAAAGGTAAACTTTGTATATGAGGATGCTGCTACTTAGACTCCCATATCCTTAGTCATTTCCTGCGCTTATCTGTGTTCCAAAGTCATTTTCATTGGTTATCCTTGGTTGCCTTTGGCTTTTACTCGTTCATTCGCTTTATTATTTATTTTCGCATACAGGCGGTAGTAGCTACATTTTTATTTTTTTTTTTTCGTTCGTTCGTTCGTGCTCGTTTGCTTTTGAAAAATTTATGCATGTCCTTGCTTATTTATGAGCGGCGATGTCGTCCTGCCTCCAAAGTGTTATCTTTGGCCGCAGTTTCATTGCCAGGCTTTAACATCCTTTGTTGTTGCACGAGTATGACATGGCCCATGGAATAGTGAAAATATTCTACCCAAACTGCTCATATTCCTTATTCTTCTGCTTCTACTTGCTACTGTTTGGCTCCCCAAAGGTAGCTGGCTCTAATCAAAGGCGCTCAGCGCTGAATGAATCCTTTGTGGAGAGCTTCGCAGATAAACTCAGTACATAGTACATGCCATTATGGCTGTTGAAGCTAAGAAAAGAAGTGGCTATGTAGACATAGCCTCCAGGCCAGCCAACAACAGGGCTGGAGCACATTTTTAACCTTTTCTGGCTGGTGCGGGAATAGCGCGCATAAAAATTTACATGTCCCCGGGGCCAAGATTAAGTACAGTAGCAGTACCAGAAGTAGAAGCTAAGACGCAGCAGTAGCAGCAGTCACAACAGCAAGTCATAATAAAAAGACAGGGCCAAGACAGAAACGAATTGTAACAAAACGTAACATTACGCAAGAGATAGAGAAAGAGAGACTTGGCGCTGAGCGCTGAGAACGTTGAGAGCGGGTGGAAGTAAAAGTCGAAAGAAAATTGTGCGCAAATAAATTGAAAGAATTACCGCAGTTGATTTAAATGAAAGGCAAAAGGACAAACAATTTGCTTGCGGTCATAAAAGTCAAGCTCGAATAAAAATGAATTCAACTTTTCAAGAATATTATTTAGGGGGTTGGCCCTATTGTATATTGCTTCTTTTTTTTACTTACCCTAGCCTGTGCACCATTTTGTTGATTGTTCCGATCCCTTCGATTGACAGTTTTTAAGCCTTTCAATAGACGCGCCAATGTTGTACGCTTTTTGGTTTCACGTCCCTCTGTATTCAATCAAAAAAATATATAAAAAATAGAAAAATAAATAATAAAAAATTATATTAGTCAAAACAATTGTATATAGATTTGAAGTACTTACCTGCAGTCGGTGGAAATTCATAAAAGTATGCAGAGCGTGGACTCAAGCAGCTGGAAAAGTAAGCGATAAAATGAACTTGATTATCAAAAGCAGAAAAATTTTTTATCATTTCAAAGAAGAGTAATATTGCATAAACTTTGTTGAGAATTAAATTTATTTTCATTTTTCTATTCTCTTTCTTTTATTAATATTATTTTTTTTTTGTTTTATTTGTACTGTACTCACTTTTGTTGCACAAAGTTCAGATGCGCTGCATTTGGCGGGAGTGTCTGATGGCTGGATAGTCCAACTCCGGGCTGTCCGCCCACCTGTTGTCCTGGCACAATTGGTAATTGGTGCTGCTGCTGCTGATGTTGTTGTTGCTGCTGTTGCAACTGCTGCTGCTGTTGTATGCTTTGTTGCGTTTGCAGTGTCTGCTGTTGCAATAGCTGCTGCTGTTGTGTCAAGCCACCACGTGCCACACGCGGCGCAAAGACACCATAACCAAAGCCATAGATTTCATCCTCTTCTTTGTCTGACAAACAACTTGACGGCTGTAATAATGTAGTTAAATTTATAAACTATATAAATTAAAGATTCAATTTACAATTTAGTACAAAAATAGTTTTGCAAATGTGTAAGCGTGCAACATGCAGCAAATAATTTAAATTAAATTAAAAGGAAAACAACACAAATAGTACAAATATTTACATGAGGAAAACGAAAAATCAATCAATTTTCTCTGAAATTTTTCTATACAAATATATATATTTTCTTTTTGTTTGCCGAATCAGCGCCAACATCAATAAATTTGTTGTAATAATAAAAAATTTTTGTTTTTCTTTTTGGTCAAATAGGGTCCTAACTGTGTTGTTCTGGGTTTTGTTGGAGGTTGGTTATTCTTTGGTTCTTTTAGGGATGGTCATACATACCGAATACTTTCCTGGCACATATATGGGCTGACTATGACTATTTGGCAGGCCGGCGCCATGTGTTGAATGACCACGATGGCCGTGCTGTTGGCGGTGATGCATGCCGCTGCTGCCGAGACCGGCACTGCCGCTGAGGCCGCTGCCACCGCTGCCGCTGGCACCGCCGCTGCTACCGCCAGCGGGATGAAGCGGACTACGTTCCGCCCATGCTGCTTGTCTAGCATTTTCTAAAGCACTTAAAATATCTCCAAAGGGAGCCATTAATAATTCACAATAGACGGATGCTAGACCCTCTAAATGGCCGCGTTGTCCATCCTGCAAACAAATAGTAAATTGCACCATATGAAAGTTACAACATATCTAACTCTAAACGCTCGACGATGAACAATGAATGAATTGGATGATTGGAAAAGAGGATAAGTGGCTTAGAGTAGAGTGTATAGGTAAGTTATAGTGATATAAATGTGATTTTGTGCAGGATTTTGATGAAATCACTTAAAAAAAGGGATTTTATTGCGATTATAATAATATACGATTTATTGTTTATTATGAGGTTAATGATGTTATTATATTGATGTTGGCGCTTTGGTGTGGGCGTTTACATGGGCGTGAACATGGGCGTGCTAGCTATTTAAATGTTTAAGAAGAAATTATTTTTGGTTAGGTTAGTTAATAAGGAAGTACTGGGGAGCCAAACCACTACAGGTTAAATATGCTATAGGCAAATCCTACTTAAGAGTCAACAATATACTATAGTTTGTATGTGTGTATATATTTGTGTGTGTACAATGCGCTTAACTCAAATTAGTTTGCCGCTTGACGCCAATTCGCGCAAATTATTAAGGCAACGCCCCCTTAGGGCACTAAAAGCGCTCGCCTAATGCACTTAGAGCCTGCAGAGTGCGCACATCGTTTGTCTTGGCATAAATTATGTGTCTATGTGTGTGTGTGCAAGTCTCGACACAGCTGTAAAACGCCCCCTGGCGTTGATGTGTGCAAATATTTACAGCTTAGCCTAAGCAACAACATTTCAAGCCCCAGCCAGGCAGTTGCCTAGTGGCAGTAAAATGCGTCAATTCTCATTCCCAAAAATTTTGCCTTTATGAAAACAAGGGAACGATAAAATTGTTAAGCAAGAAACAACGCTAAATTACGCAACATACAATTACACTCATATACACTCACATATACGCACAGCAGTAAAGAGAAATGACAAGAAAATGATTTTTATCCAGTATACTCTTCCGTATATGAAATTGGCCCAAGTCAAGCAACGCACTTTTTCATTGCATACCTGCAGGGGCCACTTCTGCATAGTAGCAAAGTACAGTGGTTTTTTTTGAACAATAATTATTTCAATTTATTTGAAATGTTTCCAGCAAGAAATGCAAGTAATCGTTAAATAATATATTAAATATAATTAAATTAAATCTACTATATTTATTATAGAGATCTAAAGTAAAACAAACTAAATTTATATAATTGAGTGCTAAAGTTCGGAGGTCAAGTTGTTATGTCAACATTACTTAAATGACTCTAATATACTAGTCTATTTCAACAAATACAACATTCATAATATTTTTATTGCGAATGTGTATATTAATTTTGTTGTCTATTGCCTGTTGAAAGTTCAAAAATTATTCATTTCGCAGCACAAAAAGTTCAAAATGAGCCACTGTGTGTGTGTCATGACACTTGGAAAAGTGGCCCCTTAAGGCAATGTTGAACTCTTGACATTGTTATGGGGTCACCGTGTCCTGTATACGATATATACTGTATTTTTTTTCGCCTTCTGCGATGTGCCATCAATCAAATATGACACGCATTAAAATTCGCACGCTGCTTCATGCGTTTCCTGAGGAAATTGACAGCCGTTGCTACCTGCCTTGACATTTCACCTATTTTTTCTTTTTCACCCACATACGTCCGTATTTACATACACACACATAAATACACACTCATTGATGCGACACGCTTCGCATTATAAAATGTTTGCCTATATATATATATATATATATATATATATGTATGTGTTTTACGCTTTATTTATAGTTGAATTTAATGCCGCATCCTGGCACCCGGCAATATATTCCTTCTAAGCAACCAAGTTTACACATATACATACGCGCCTATTTATACTTGTATGCGCGTCTGTGTTTATAGGTTCTCAGGTTTGTATGTATTGTGCAATTTACCAGGAAATTGCTGCGTTTAGCGTAATTTTTGCTACTTATTGCCAGTTTTTTTTTTAAGCCCTATGTCGCGCTACTACCACGTCCAACCTTTACCATTTGTAGCCTTTGGCTGCTTTGAGTTCCTTTCGTTTATTATTTTTTCCCTTTTGCGTTGATTTCTTGTTGTTTTCTTTGCTTTTTTTTCTACCCTACTCTATGGAGTAATTTAACAATGAACGTTTAAGGCACCAAAGGTGTTGTTTGTTGTTGCTGTTCTTGCTGTTTTATTATTACTGACTTTTTTTCTTATGAAGGGCACTTGAAAAGTGTCAAGTTTTGATGGGTTGGCTAGGGTATTTTTGAATTTTATGGGGCAATTCACAAGGTACATTAACGCTTGGTATTTTCTAGCTTCTTAAATTAGGTATCAATGTTTGTTAGAAGCTTTGCTTGAAAGCCATTCAAATGAACTTGCTTTTCTCGACGGCTCTTTGAGTTACTGGCATTTACAAGACGATACACATATTCCGGATATACAAGTATGTACTAAAATATTAATTATACATTCTCAATAAATTGATTATGCAATTTCATGTTTATATCAGGCATCATTTGCTTATTATGCAAGCATAAGAAAATATATACAAACATATCTGATTATATAGTAGTACATATATATGTATGTATATGTAGGTATACTACTCATATTTGAGTGGACTTGTCAGTTCAATATACAATATAACAGAAAATTCATAAAGTCATTTGCAATTTGAAGCAAAATAAACCAATGCGACATGACAGCAACAAAATTTCAATATAAATACAAATATATATACGAGTATATTTATTCTAGACTAAATAATTGTAGGGTATATTCTATATAGAGTATAAATATATAAAATATATATATTGGACAAATTCATAAAAACTGAAACAACAACGGCAGCAGTAAGGCAGCAAAATAACTGTCGCAATAAAATAATTTATTGAAGTTTTGCAATGGCAGCGACAAATGCAATAAACTGGCAAAAGTATCTGTGTGTGTGTAAGGGCATGTGTGCGTTAGAGTTACAGTGATGTCAATGTAGCTTATTTTTTAAGGGGACTTTAGCGCTTTTTTTTTTGTTGCTTACCGATATATATATCTTATTTGCTGGTTTTTGACTAATAAATATTTTAAAACACTTCGAATTAAAATGAAATATGTATAAATATTGGAAACAAGTATTATTATAAGAAAAAGAAAACATATTTTCATCAAGTTAATTTGAAACGTAGATTTTTCTGATGGTTTATTGCAATTTTGAAAAGTATACAATGCCTTTTAAAAGTATTTTTTAAATAAATTAATTTTTATTCTTTAAAAAATGGAGTTCTAACTTAAGAATCTTTTGAACTAACCTTTGTTAATATATTATTTACTTTGCTGAGGTTTGGTTTGGGTTAAGAGCATTGTTTAATAACGTTGAAAATGGCAGAGAGCCAATTAATTAAATTTTGTTGCTTTCAATTCTTTGCTTAAATGTGAATATCCTTTGGAAAAAATGATTTAATAATTTTACTAGAATTTTTGTTTTGAAAAGCAGACAGCTCTGTTATGTGTACGGGGCACACATGACGTATGTGTTATAAATTTATTTTCAATAGTTGAGCACTGGAAGTAAACTCAGCGCAGTGTAGCGCGGGAATGTACAGCTTTATTGGCAACTCTTGACATACATCCCAACATTGCGACGCCAGCAAGAAATGTGTCTGTGTGTGTGTATGTGTGTGAAAAAATGTGGCAACCCAGAACATACACACACAGACACACATATATATTTATATATGGTATGCACGGTAGTTAGTTAGACTAGTGGTGGTGTGGTGCGGTATTTAAGTGGTAGTAGCATCAGCAAGAGAATATATAGAATATAGTGATGTATGAGTTTAACGCCCTCACGTACCAAGTATCTGGCGGCAGCGACAGGACAGCTGCGAAAAAACTTGTCTACTTATGAAGCAAGAATATGTTGCCAGCAGCAAAAGGATATTGACAGCGAATCGGCATTCAGCCAAAATAGTGAGAGAGAATCCGACATCGTGCTAGGATTTGGCAATGACAGCAGCAGTAAAACTTTCTTCTTTTTTTTTTTCTAGCGAATTTTTGTTCGATGTTGTTTCCACAGCTCTTGAGCCTGGCCAAATGACTTTGTTTAGTGAATTCTTTATATATATATATATTATATATTATATATATTTATGTGTATATTTAGTAATCAGCTTTTTGGCAAAACAAATTATTTGAGGCGGGATCTAATAACTTTTGACATGTGCTTGTGTAAGTGGTCACTAAGTAGCTTCAAGCAGCGGAGGCGTTAAGACATGTAACATGTAGATTAGTTTAGTTTTAGGTAATGCTCATTAAGATTTGCAATGTCAGACAACTCGCTCAAGCTTGTCAATTTTTTACGCAAACTTGCCATTCGACAGCCAACTGCTAATTGATGACATTGCTGCTGTTGTCGTTGTTGTTGTTGTTGTTGTTTATTTTGTTGTCATTGCCTGCAAGCGTTTAATGAGCAAACAAAACGCACGCAAAATTACAAAGAAACATCGTCTGGATGGGACTGAACTGGACTGGACTGGTCAGCTTTTGTATTTACACAAGACTCCAAGCCGCATGCAAACACCAATTAGAGTGACCACAAATGCAAACAAAAGGTATCAATTAAGGTTCAGTCAGTTTCAGTTTCCCCTTATAACCACCACCACCACCAGCAGCACGACCATCACCACAAGGAATATCTTTAAATGGCTTAAATTCTTGTTCTGGTTCAAAGCTAAAAATAGAATGCAAGTCAATTTGCGTTCAAGTCACATTCATAATAATAACCTAAGCAGTGTACATCATGATGACTGACTGGCTAAGCCCTTTTTGGATACCAAATCCAAAAGTAGTCATAACAATCACTGGCACTGCATCCGTTTCCGTTCAGTGCGCGTAATCAGCTAAAAGAAATCAACTTTGGTAGTGAAGCATTCATTCATTCACTAAAATGATGCTCTGATGCTCAGAGAAAGAGGAAGAAATAAGTAGATGGCGGTTGACAGCGACAGCGGGCATACTGACGGCCATACATCCGGACATCTCTGGCAGCACTTAAGGGTTAATTTCATAAATTGTAGATCAAAGCATTTGCCAACAGCAGAAAATTGTGTGACGGTGCTGGCATTTGCCCTGCAGTTGACAATTTTTGAAAGTCAGTGATTTGTAAATAATCCCTTTTATAAGCACAATAGATGCTCGTTAACGCTAAATGAGTTTTGACATGGTCAGTGGATAACTTCTACCAGACTCCCACCCACCCAACTCTAAAGTCTATCTACAAGCTGCCTGACATGTTTGCTGTTTGCTTATCCCAACTTTTCATCTAAGAATGGAGCCCCTTCTGAATAATGCGTGACCATTAACAGGCGCCATCGGCAATGTTTTGTGTCCTTATAGTTAGTAGTTGGCAATTTAAGCCAAGCAACTTAAGTTAGTTCACAACCCTAAATACATTTTTTTGGTGTTAATATGCGGTATACATGCAAAGTTTTCAGCTGTTGCGCTACAAGATGGTTTTGTGTGTTATTTTTGTATCCAAGGTATGCCTACAATTTCCATGATGGCCTAAAGGAAAACGCTATTTTGTACAACATATGCGACAATGTTAAGTTGTTAAAAAGCACACAACTTGCTCAATGGCGAAATTCATTAGCACACACACACACACAGGCATAGACATTGAACAGTGTTTTTTTTTTTTTTTTTGAGGGCAACGAAAGACGTTACAGGTCCTGACTTGCCTTGCCAGCCAACCAAGCTCTTGCGCTCTCCTTCTCAGTCTGCCACTAAAAGTATTTTCTAATTAAATACTCATGTTTTACAATATGACGCTGACATTTTGCGGAAATGCTTTTTAATTTTACATTCGAGATGCGAGCAATGCTACAACATATGTGCTGGAGCGTTTTGCTTTTAACTCAGTTTTGTTAACGCTCTTACCGCTCTCTGTCTCTCTCTCTCTCTTAATGCTTGCTGGGGCACATTTCAGTTTAATTTGGCAGAAATGAGTTTTAGTTTTCATTTCAGCAGTTTGGCCAGGCTTCAAAGAGTATGTACATGTATGTACCGGCTGCTGCTTTTTGCTTTTGCTGTATCATTTCCGCTGCGCACTTTAGCTAACGCCTACCTCCTTCATTTCCTCATTATACTGCACACACACACACATACAGTCCTGTCAATTCAGCTTTTTTTTTTTTGGGAGCAACATAAGTTTTTAGCAAAGTTTTTTAGCTACAATATTTATTTGAGGTTCGCTTATTTTCGACTCTTTTTCAAAGAAATATTTGCGAATAATATATTTAAGAAACATCAATTTATCTAAATTTTTAGCATATTTTTATTATTTTTTAGCCTTTTTTCATTCTGTTGTAGTTTAGTATTTAATTTTTTGTTAGCAACACTGCTCACACATCATACATCCTTTTTTTTATGAATTGACGAACAACCCCTTTGTTGTCTTCTTTAGACATTAGCAGCAAATAATTTAATTTCTCATTTAAATGTTGACGTTAGGTTATGAGAAAAATCATTGAAAAAGTGACAGAAGTTGCGTATACGTCACGTTTGACATAAAATTGCGCATGCTGCAAAAGTCAGCAGATCAAATGTGACAACAGAACGGAGTAGCTGGCAAAAGGCAAACGAGAGTCCTAGTCCTAGTAGTATTATACAGCGTAGAACATTCAATGTGCAAACGTGCAACATGCCACGTCAGCTGGCTAACAGACAGCCTCTGGCAATACTGAAGCAAACAAAAAAAAAATGAAGGGAGTGCACTGCATTACATTTCAATTTCCATTATTTTCTTTCCCCCTCATTTAATTTTAATTCATTTGCATTGTCTTTTATGACATTGCACGCAGTGTTCCTTTTGTCCCTATGTCCTTATTCCTTTGTCAATTTGCAGCTTTTGCGTGCGCCAAATGAAATGAAATCAGCCATAATTAGCATAATATTTCATGCTTAATATAATTTAAGTTGGCAAAAAAAAAAGAAGGAAATAAATAAATGAAATAAAAAATTTCTACGATTATACTCGTATGCATGCATAAATGCAAGCTTTGTGTGACAGCCATGCAACATCGACAACATTTAAACACCCTTTCGCATAGATAGAACAATGCTGAACGAGAAAGGGTCACCACCCGTTTGACATATGTGACAGCAAAGTGCATCGTTTGATTGTTACCCAATGGGTGCTGCTCTGCCTGCCTGTCTGTCACTCACACACTGGCGTCCACATTCTCTCCACGTGCCACACATGCAACATGCTGCGTACTGCGTACACGTTATGGAGAACCGTATCCAGTCAGCCCTAGGGCTGCTGTCTTTGGCAATTTATGTGCTCGCTGACGCAATTATGCGAAATTTTCGCACAGCATGTAAAACGTTGGGCGTGGCTAAGCGTTTTACAATTTTTTTTTTTGTTTTTTTTTTTTATTGTGCGAATATATTGCTGTAGATCGAGTTGGACGTAATTTAATTACATTTTTGTGGCCAGGGGCGGCCGAGTTTTCTGGCCATTTGTGCTATGTTTTTTGGCAAATTTGAAAATTTTGTGGGCAAAACCCGAAAACTGCTTGAGGTCATATTAACGCAAATTAATGTTGTTTTAATTGTAAATGAGTTTTCGACAGAGCATAAGGACAATGTATTTTACTTTCTGTAAATTAAAATTTTGAAAATTTTCTTAAATTTTAAATAAATAAAATGAAGATGAAAATGATTTATGAAATTGCAAATGGGAAAGAGTAAAAATAATAAATTCAATTGTTTTTTAGCTATAAATTAAAGTTCATTTATCATTTAACTTTACTTGTTAACGAACTAATTACATCGTGTAATTGGCCAGCCTCTAAATTAGCTCAACAAAATGATTTATTTGATTTTTGTGCAAACATGAGCCTTTTCCCTTTTTTGGGGCAAATTGACATTAAATGCACAATCGAATTCTAAGAAAATTTCTAGTATACTAAACTGCTACACAGCACTGTAGTAAAAGTAAGGCCAAAATAATAGAAAAGAAAAGAAAGTAGGCGTTTTTAGCATCTGAGCTGACAGCATGAGAAAGTGCCAAAATGACTAACGTGTTTCTTTTTTTGGTTAGGGTGAGGTGGGTAGAGTACATCAATGAATGGCCATGACTGGCAGGCAGACAGATTGAGTTTCATTCGGGTGTAACAGACACACAGAACAACTACAAGAAGAGCAGCCAAATAACCACCAAATAGTCACTATTCAGAAATGGCAAACTGAATGAATGCAGTAGCGGCCGACAAAAAATTTGCCAAATTACATTCTCTTTGCCATGTTTTCTTTGCTACTTTTATACCCTAGACGCTATGCATAAAAAAAGAGTTGTACAAAATATAAAACGGAACGAGATACGCATAATATAGGCGGACGAGTCAACAAACATATTTATTAGTTCGTTTAATACTATTTTCCATGTACATTTTATTTCCCGTATTCTTATAGTAAAGCTCATCGAAAATACAATTTCAATAATCTAATTAAAATTTCATTAAAATCATAATCATAGGGTGTCTTTCAGTTCAGCAAGTTTAATGTTATAACATTCATCGTTATTTTTTTTTTTTTTGTTGCTGTCATGCTTTCTTTACTACTTTTTTTCGCCCTTTTAGTTTTCTCGTCAGGTCAGTGAAAGAGAATTTCCACATTTGGCACATCAATGTCAAATTGAGGCATTGCTCAGACAACCAAAGGCCAACGAATGAGTATGCCAGGAAATTACCAAAAAAGAAGGCAAAAAAAAAACCGAAACGAAGAGAAAACAAAAATGTTGCGTGTATTTGTGTGTGTGCACAAAGTAGACATAAAATGAAATGAACAAAAAGATTTCTATCAGAACCTCTCAGACACTCACCACTGGCCGGCCACCAGAGAGAATGGCAAAAGTTGCTTAATATGACAGCCGTTCGTTGTTAGCGGGGGACCCCGCAAAACAAATGAGTGTGTAATAAAGGCCGAGCATGAAACTTTGAGCATAAACTGCAATTGCTGTGGCAACTATGAAATGGCGCTTGCGAGCTCCTCAAAGTAGGCAACAACTTTTACAACAGCACGCTAATGGCGCAGGCTACATATTGAAGATTGGTTTGCTTGTTAAAATGCGAAGAAAAACTTCTTTGTCATTTTTACCAAGACTTAAGCTTATCAGATTTTACCCCACTCAACGCTTCGCTGACTGCGTTAGCCGATGCTAATCGCAAATGCCAGCGTATATTCTCTATGCTTAAAACAATTTTCTTTTGATGCCCGGTCGCAATCCAATTGACTTCATTTGTCCAACTAAAGACCAAAAGACTAAATGATAAAGCGAAAGCCGAGGGCTTCTGTTCATTCAGGGATAAAGTCCATTTCTCTAATACTTACTACACGTATATGTACATATATATATGTATGTACCATGGTCTGCATAATGGTCTGTTCACACCCTCATGTCATATTTGCAGTTAACCGCATACAACAATAGGCAGCGTTTTGATGAATTCATATGCCACCCCATGGCGTCTGTCATATGTGGGCGCGAGTTGGGGCCGGACCGGGCTGGGCCATATGAATTGATTTGCTGTCAGCGTTTGGCAACATTGCTATGAGTACGAGTACTATATGCACGACTTGCCTTGGCGACATCCTCATTATGCCGCACATATGGCCATGTTGCCTCAGCACACCACCATGTGCCACTTAATATGCGCAGGCATGTGGCAAGATTTGGCTCAGTGCCCGCTTACAACCACCGAAATGAAGCTGAAGCTAAAGCTAAAGCATTATTCGTTCTCTTTGTCTTCTAGTATATTATTATTTATACTATTTGCCATTTTCATATATACATATGTATATACATACATAGTATGTACATATTTGCTCAATTTTACGCATTTGCCTTTAAGTTGTTTATATAATTTGGAGAGACAAAGCGAAAAGCATAAAACAAATTATGAATAATAATATTTATTGAACAATCAAAGAAGTTTAACAGATTTTCGAGAAAAAAAAGAGAGGAAGGACGTACAATCAAAGGAATTAACTGATTGTAAGCAGATTATAGACAAATGACAATCAACATTTTACCTACATGTATGTATAACTAGATCAGGTTTAAATCCATTGAAGAAAATTTTTTACAAAACTTTAATTAAATCAAATATTATGACAAAAATATGCAATGCGACGCTCACAGTTGCCAGTTGACTTAAAAGTTTTCTTACCCCAAGCGGAAACAAGCTGTCAACAATTTAATAAAAGCTAAAAAACTGAAAAAAAACTGCCATCAAAATATTTGTATAAAATTAAACTAGCAAATGAAGTAGCAAGAGGATGTTGCCCCAAGAAGCTGGCCAATAAAACTTTTTTCATCAAGTCAACAGCACTTGGCTAAGAGGCGCCTAAAACTATGCTGTATTTCATTTTTTTCTGTTTTCTTTCTTTTTTTTATCAACTGAAAGTCATGGAGCATAGCGGTAAGAAAACACGATTCTCTGTGTTAACCCAAAGACCAAGTTTACATTGGCATTGGGCCAAATACAAGCAACGTCGCTTGGACTTTTGTGGGCGGCAGATAAAAGGCTGTTGAAAGCGGAATAAAAATGCCTGCCAAATGCTACATTTAGCCTACTGGCTGGCTGCCTAGCTGGCCAAAACAAAAGTGCGTGCATTGAACTTTTGAAAGTCGCGAAGCTTACACAAAAAAAAAAAGGAAACCAAAAACAAAAATAAATAAAAAGGCCACCAGCAGCCATTGACTAGCTAGCCAAGTTGCCCCAAAGGCAGCAAAAAAAAACAACAAAAAGTGGGCGTAAATAGTTTGCGCAGCTGCAGCAGAAAGTGCAGCCCGTCAGTTGGCACTTTGACAGTCAGACAGGCGACAAGTGCACGGGTTCCCGTTTCCTAATGAAGCCAGCCAAAGGCCTCGCTTGCGCTCACAACCCTTTATCCAAAATGGCAGACATGCAGAGAGACAAGCAGCATGACAATAGTGTTGCCAGATTTCGCTAGATTTTTAACAAAGATAAACTAGTTTATAATATTAGCTAATCAATGAAACTAAATAATTTAATTTTGAAATAATTATAAATATACGATTTTCTAAAATTAATTTCTTTCGATCCATAAATTGAGGCAGGTGATATAATAACTAAATACTAAATACTAAAATAGCTAAAATAAAATTAATAATATTTCCATCTATATTCAGTTGTTTTGGAAATATTGCTGAATGTTTTAACAAATTTAAAAATTACCCTTTGCACGATGTATGAATAAAGTTTTTGAATTAAGTAAAAACTTTTTCTAAGACTTAAGAATATTCTCTTCAAAACCAAACTTTTACACTCTGACATCATTTTGATTGATTGATTTTAATTCTGAGTGAAACATTTATAAATTGAATATAATAATTTTCATTTCCAAAGCTGTTAAAAAGATTGAGCAACTAACTAGTTAATATCTGGCAACACTGTTTCTGTCAAAAAAGTAAATATATGTGTGTGTGTATACAATCGCATGTCGACAGAACGTCCAATCTGCCTGTCTCGGCGGCCATCTGTGAGGCGTACACACTTGTCAGCTGCCGTTAGACATCGTTGACAGCAACGTGTAAACGCCCACATTTGGCCATATGCGAAATACCTGGCTAGCTAGCTGACTGGCTTGGTGGTAGGCAGGCAATTGTTCTTCTTTACTTCAGTGACAACAATCAACGGCCTGTGTGGGGAACCAGCAACTGAGTTTGTCAATTGTTTGGCTTTTAGTGCAGTTTGCCAATTGACTGACCTATAAATTGCTCTGTATACACACACACACACACTTCTACGCCTCCTACTTATATTCTTTTTAGCCATTGTCTGCATTTTTAGTACAGTTGACATTGTATGTGTATATGTGCATTTATTTGTTGTTTTTTGTTAGTAGTTATTTATGGGCTTGTTAATCTGTTAAGCTGTTAAGTGCTTCGACCAATTCGAATCGCTAAAATTAATAAAATTTTATGAAGCTCTTGCGTTTAATATGCTAATTTTTTTCCAGTTCCAACTCCCTGGCCTTATTGTTGATTGCAGCTTATCAAAGATATTTTCACATTGGCTATTGCAATTTCATTTTAGTATTATAAAATGCAAAAGTGATTATCTCTTATGGGAACAAATAATAATAATAATATATATGAATGTACTTGTAAATAGCTGTTTTGACTAGTATATAGAGTCTAGGGTTGAAATTTGATTGTGTTTGGTTATAATGGTTTAGCGATAATGGAATCCTTTCAAAATTAGACTGGCTGATGCAAATGATCTTGGTCAATGACAGTACAGATAATTTAGCTGCATACTAAACATATGTATATATACTATATATATTGGTAACACGCTTGAAGCTTTGTCTACTTCCCATGGTTTTAGCCGCAGACAGACAAAGCCTCCATTAAAACTGCACAATACAAATTAATATAGCATACTTAGCAGCATAGTAGCCATTTTGTGGTTTACGCCAAAGCTATTTTTTTTTTTTTACATTTTACATTGACTTTTTCCCAGTCGCTGCACATTGACACTTTTCATGAAATACAGCTCACA
>JBANCX010000001.1:71869-207644 GCA_037040065.1 Dettopsomyia nigrovittata
TTTTTTTTTTTTTACATTTTACATTGACTTTTTCCCAGTCGCTGCACATTGACACTTTTCATGAAATACAGCTCACAGCAGCCACAACACTTGCACATTTGGCCATTTGTTTGTTTACCACCCACCCATCTACCGCCTCATTCAATACATTTACATTCGCCTCACAGAATTCATAAACGCTGTAGTTGGGTGTTTAGGGTGGTTGGACAATGTCGCGTCGCTGGCTTTGTTGTTTATCAACATTGACAAATCTTTATGCGTTCATTTTATTTTAGTCTCGCCTTTTTTTTTTGAATACCCACTATCTAAAGGATTAACAGGGTATTGCGGGCTGTAGAAGTATACTCGAGGCTACACATTTTTATAGAAAAAATGTATTTTTTCTGAGAGGCGCACAGAATAAAGTATGTAAAACGTTTCGATACCTCACGAATATACATGGGAATACAACATTTTTATACTACTTATTATTTTATATCTTATTTTTATTTTTTTAAATATTTGTATAAGTTAATTAAAAATTAAAATAAGCTAAAAATATTAATGAATGCTACTTTAAATGAAGAATAACTGTACGCAAATTATTTGGTTTAAAATTTATAGAAAAATAATTCTGAGACTGTTGATGACAGAAGATTGGAAGGACATATTTTACATATATACATACTTATGACCTAGAGCCCACTTGTGTATTTACACATATCGCTTTGATATTATTAGTACACAGAGTGTGTTGCTTTTTTATAAGTTTTTATTTATGCAATTTCGATCACTTGTTCAATTTGATTGCAGGGCATTTAAATGTCGTTCATTGATGAGTTGTTGTTGTTATTGTTTACATGCGATACTCTTGCTATTTTTCATTAGAGTGCGCGTGTGGTTAGCTGCATTGTTGACAAGCGGGTATGATGTGTATGTGTGTGTGTGTGTGAACGAGACAAAAGACTGAGTGTTGTGAAGTATACGAGAGTGCGCCTGTGTATGTACATACCTAAGCCACAATAGCCCAAAGGAAAGGGGATTTTAATTTATTTAAATGCTTATCACGAAAGGCTTAAATGTTGTTTTGCTTGTTGTGGCGGCGGTTTAAAGCGGCTTATAAACAAAAAAAAAATTGTAAAATAAAAATCAAATAAAATGTACAAAGGCAAAGGGCCAAAATAAACCGGTCAGGCAATGCTACCGATTTGTGGTAGCCACATTTTAAATGCTGCAGCTGTATAATTTTTCTTTTCCTTTTTATTTTGGTATTTTCCTTGTCCTTTTTTTATTTCTGTATTTTCTTTTTTTTTGTATTTTTGCAATTTCAGAATGGACTTCCTGTGAGCAGTCAAAATGTATTGCTTAATTAAACGCATCCAAGACAACAACATGGCAGCTGAGGACCACAAGACAACACGAGCAGCATGCGATGCGAATTGTGGGAGTGTAGTTGTAATAAAAATAAAGAGGTGGAGGGAGGAGAAGGACCTGTTACCGTAGTTGCCGAACCCAAAATGCCAACCGCAACAAGACAATATCAACAAGGACATGCGGCAAGGGACGAGCAGGTTTGCGAGAACTTCCAACTGCCAACTGCCCGTTCAATTAATTATTCAAGTGAAAATTTTCATATCCTGCGATACATACGAAATAAGTCAGTCTGCCCCTGATCCCCAATTCGACAGCTGTTGACCTTACCTCAAATGATTGTAGATTGAAAGTATAGAAGACGGAGGACCAAGGACAGAGTTGGTACGTCTTGTTGACTGTGGTAAATTTATGGTTGCAAATTGTTTTGCACCCGGCAACAGGCCAAAAAAGGTTAACACGCGGCGGATGAGTAACATATTGTGAGGCTCGTTGAAAAGTCAACATTTGCCACTACCTAAAAGCACTCGCAAATTTCTCTCAATTCTATGGCCAATGGTCGCCATTGCTGCCGCTTGCTACTTTGCATGCGAAACAAGTTACAGTTGTGTAAAGATTTTTCATGGTTTGAGCAAGAAAAGGTTCAAGGCGCTTATTTCTGCTGCTGCTGTTGCTGCTACTGCTGCTGTTGATGATGATGATTGTAATCCGGTTTGTAAGTTATGTGCTGCTTAATTGAGTTCACATGCACATGACCTGAATTTTTGATTGAGGGTCGATTCAAGCGAGGCTCTGTGTGTGTTGTGTCAGGGATGCTAAAAACAAAATTTCAACCCAAACTCAGACATACTACAAGCTCTTTAATATGTGGCAACTGCGCCAGGTGTCTTGTCTACTGATGAGCATAACACACACACACATACATATACATACTAATTTAAGATAGAGACTGAGAGAGAGAGAGAGAGACGTGCACGTGCTGACTTTCCCATTTGGGGCACAGCGGGTGCTATAGCAGCGCTTAACCTGCAAGTTGATTTCACTTATCCTATATATGTATGTACGAGACATATATATATATCTTAACTTTACATTATATTATTTTATGCTTCTATAATATATAATTCGTTAGTTTGTTTGTATGTATATATATTTTTTATATATTTTGAAAAGAGAAAAACAATCTCTTAATTTTCGTAAATCTGCACCTCATAATTTATTTTAATTGCCTTCTAAGACCCTAAGCTCAGACATCGTTTGATGATGATGTTGGCATAAAAAATGACCCGGACCAAAACAATTTATGATAGGGCGAGCATGTGCAATGCTTCCAAATATCTATTGTGTGTATGAAGAGGATGGTTCTTGTGTAATACCATCTATTGTTTATGTTGTCTGGCTACACAATTTACGTGAGTTTTTGAAAATTTAGACATTCAGCTGGCAATCTAAACTTGCTAAATGCAGTGCAAACTTTTGGGCCAAAAACTAATGAAACTAATTTAGTACACAGCTCAAAATAAAAATCAAAATAAAAAAAGGAAAAACAGTACAAGGCTTAAAATCATTTACCCACAAAAGCTTCAACTCTATTTCTACAAAAGCAGCAGCAGCCAACCAGCATAACCGCAGGATACAAGTAAAAAATATATAAAAAAAATATTGCATATATAAAAATATGTAAATATGCACCTGCTGTTGATCCTAGAACCTTCAACTGCTGCTGCTTCTGTTGTTGCTCTTATTGTAACTAAAATACACTTCAACTTTTCTATAATATACATACGCAGGCTAAAACAAAATGGGGGAGTATGTGTGTGCGCGTGTGTGCTTGTGTGGCCGCAACAATGTTGTAAAACTTTTGGCTCGAGAAACTGTTGCTGCTGGAGCACAGTGAAGCCCCGCAGCATTTGATAAATGCTGGGTATAGGAACATACATAGGAACAACCTCAACCAAAACGTGTAGAGTGACAAGAATGGGGAAATGTCCCAGAGGCTTTTCCTATGAGGCTTTTAATAGTTTGATGTATGAGTCGTCGCATACATATATAGCAGCCACACATATGCAAATTTCACAAGCTCTGTGACAAGGAGAGAGAGCGAAAAAAACCTTAAAAGGAAGTGGGAACTATAGATGGTTAGTTGGTCTCGCCACTAAGCCTTTTTATTACACATTTGTGTTTGAGTGTGTATGAGTGAAAATTAACACAAATGTATTTAGTTTTTCCGAGCAAAATGTCGAGTAAACTAATAGCTTCGTGTCAAAAGTGGGGACTGACAGGCGCGCCCTTTAAAGGTGCCTAATGGCTGACACAGTTTCTGTTTAATGTTTGTATGACTGTGTGAGTAATAGCTTTAGGGTCACAACTTTTAAGCTAATTTTTATGAAATGTGGTTTAAAGCTTTGTGCGTTTGGGTGTGTACGTGCATGTATTTGAAGAGGAAATTGTTGAATACTCCTAAAAATATGCAACAATTCGCATTGTTTCGTTTTCTTTGGCCTTTTCGCTTTTGCTGCTTTGTCTTTGTCTTTCTTTTTTTCTATTTCTTTGTGCACGCAAATAATGAACACAAGTTCAAAGCCAACATAAATAAAATTGTTAACATTTTGCGCTTGCCACGCCCAGAACGCCAATTGCAGACACGCCCAAACAATTGGATTTGCAAGAAAAAAAAATTTTTTAAAAAGAGCATACCAAAAATTGTAATACTTAAGGTATCACAGATACCCTGTAAATATTATATATAAGAGTTTAAAATTGACTACAATATGAAAATCTTTATATTTTGTATTTTACAGTGCAACATGATTCATTGCACAAAACTCTACAGGGTATATACTATAAAAAGAAAAGAAATAAATAAAATGAAATAAAAATAACGATGCTCGGAGCTCTAAGCTAAACTGAGAGGAAAACTTTTTCCTTTTCGCTGACGCTGGAAAATGGAATTCGCCGTTTGATGTGCTCACGTTTCTTTTTTTATATTTATTTCTTTGTTTTTTTTTTTTTGTTTTGCCTCCCTCGACCTTCAGTTGGGGCGTCGTCGCCTTGTGCAATTGTTTGAATACTTTTTGCAGCGCATTAAATTAGTTTCGTTTGAGTTAACGTGCCGGGCGATACAAGAGAATCCAGACAAACTATACGAACAGTCAAGACAGTATGGAGTATAGACTGAAAGACATATACAACTTATAATCATGTCAGTCAAAGGCAACAACATTTTTGGCTAACAAGAAAATGTTGTATGTACACACACAGACTATGTACTACTACTTATACATGGATGAACATGTTTTTGAGAGTTTGTCTGGTTTCATTGGCGCTGGCTGTCAAAAGAAACTTTTTGCAGTCATATCAGACAGTTGGCGCTGTGGCGGTGGCATCTACTACAACGAACGTGTCCCAAAGGCAAACGACTGCAGCGCAATTGACTTTAATGTCAAACCAACCCAAAGACCAAGCCAAAGCCCAATCTCTTCGCTAGTTGCTCAATAAAAATGTTACGATATTATCACAAAATATTTTCTAAAAATTTAGCCAATAACCAATACTAGTACCTTAGTTATGCCCGGCCAAACAATAAATGTCAAAATGCTTAAAGATTCTGCTCAGCTGTTGCCACAAAAACTGCAACTGCAACTACTACAACTAGAAGTATTGTGCGGCAATAACACAAAGGCAGGTTGTCAATGGCCATTCAGTTTATAATTGAAAAGCTCAAGCTATTGACATTTTACAGCGTTTCCACAAAATGCTATTGAAAGCATTCTTAAGTTGTCAAGGATAAGTTCATGCTCCTTCTGCTACTGCTGCTGTTCTCTGCTCCCTCAACTGCTGTTGTTTTTGTTATTTTGCTTGTCTTTCCATCTATTTACATTTGTTTTTATTTGCTGCTCTAATTGAAGTACCATTTATGTTTAAATAAGAGGGCGTTGCGTGCAACCCTTGCTTATATTAAAGGAGTTGGGGGGGGGGGGGGGGTGAAAAAATATAAAAGAAAAAGAAAAAGTTCTTCAATTTTCATAATGCGCGACATGATTGAGATCATTTGTTCCAGATAGAGCGTCTGTACCAACAATGAGACCCTTTCTTGGTAACATGGCACGCGGCACTGAAACACACATTTTTGCGTTTGTGGTTGCAGACTAATAGTATGTAGAGTTGGGCATGTGTTGTGTGCTCTACCGTGTGACTCAACACAATGGGTGAGTGTGTTACAAAATTTCTAATTTCGTGAGTGTTCGTGCTTGTCAATAAGACAGCAAAATTATAGAAAAAAAATACAAACTTTCTAAAAAAACGTAGACAAGAATTTTAAAACAAAAAAAATTAAACTTTTTTTTTAAATTTGAATATACTATTTAGTGGATTTCTAATCCAAAAAACTTACAAATCCTAAACTATTTCATTTGGACATATACAACACCTTCAATTAACCCAACGAGCGGGTCGGCACTGTCACTTAACGAGTGACTCGTAAAGAAAGGCGCGGTGCGAAATAGGACAGAAGTTAAAGTGAAATTAATTAAGTTGAAATAAAAGAAATACCGAATTATTAAATAAATAATATATTCAATAGAATCGATAGAACTAATGACTAAATTTTATTCTAGACATTATTCCTTTGTAGTTCATAAGTCTATAGCTTAAATAAAAATAGAACAAAATAGTTTGTCAGTTTTTATAAAACTAAATGTTGTCTAAATAAAATTAGATTTTTATTTAAAAATAGATATGTTGATTGTAGAAAATTAATGTGAAACTTAAACATTGTATCGTGTTGTATAAAAACGAGCTCACGTCCATCTCTAGTTGCTAAAAGTTTTTTTGATGCTGTCAAAAAAGGGGTTGAGCAATTTTTATAACTTAATTTGCATGCAGTTCGTGTTGGGGGTAGATGGTATATATGGCGTATAGAATACTAGAATATATAACAAAAATTATGCGCAATATCTATTTTATATATTTTGATATTGCAATGGATGTAGAGGAAGGACCACCTAACATGACAACGACGCATGTCAACATGAAATAAATCACTAAACGCTCTGACAGTGTCAAATGTTACAGGAAAAGCGAAAGAGCGAGCAACCGGCTTGACCTGACTGACTGACTGACTGTCTTTTGTTCTTGTTGTTGTTGTTGTTGGTATCGGCTCGATGCGACAGCATTCTCTAGTAATATATGTATATATATGTATGTATGAACGGCGCTCAGGAGGCAGGACAATGACCGTTAGAGTTAACGTTTACGTTAACGTTACCATTGCCACTGCCACTACCACAACCACCTACAGCCGGTACCATTGCTGCGTCACTTCATTGTTGACATTTAACGTGTTCGTGTTTGGCGTGACAAGTGACATGCTGTGCGCGACCTGACGGGCCGTTCGCGACCAACTGTTGAGGTTGAGTTAAATGAAGAGTAGAAATAGAAAGGGTTGAGCACAAACAACAACAAAAAAAGAAAACGTTGCCAGAAACAAAAGGTAGCGTATAATTGCATAAATATGCAAATTAGTGAATGTGTGAGCATATATGTATACAAGAGAGACAGAGAGATGGATCGGGTGTGGGTGTGTGTGTATGGAAAAAAAAAGAAGGAAAATGGGGGTTGCAACTGACTAACGCATTGTCGCCCCAAAAATGTCAACGAGTGTCGCCGGTGTCGTTGTCACAAAACGCACAGGATGTTCGAGGCGCTCAAGCAAATATCTATAGCATACTTTTCTGCTCAGTATGCATGTCTCCATCTCTTTATTTTACTGTCTGTCTATCTGTCTGTCTAACTGACTGTCTCTTTTCTGTGTCGTCTCACCTGTGCGTTGTGCATTGGCATATCAATGTAAAAGTCCTTGCAGCCGTTGGCATTTTCCAACGCACGGAAATGTGTCTAATTTCAATACAAAGTAACTTTGACAACGATGCACTGGAAGGTATGGGTGGCCACCAGCAGTGTTGACAAGTTGGCAATTTTTTATTTTGTTTGTTTTTAGCGGTTTATTATAATTTATTATAATTATGTTGTAAAAATAAAAATAGGCAACTCAAAAGTTATTCATCAGATAAAAAGTATTCATCAGTATCCATATCCGAGTCATATTAAATAGCTAATGGTTAATATTTCAATTTCTAAGTAATTGCAACCAAACTTGAGAGTATTGAATTTTGATATTATTCACGCAATCTAATCAAGTTATGTCTAAAGCGAACGACTATATCATAGAAATAATCAAAAATAATCAGAGCTTGAAATATTGAAGTTATTAATCTTTCGACATTTAGCCGTTTAAGGTTGCTAAAAATGGATTAAATTTTGTAATGGATTTTAAGATATTTACCATAATATTTAAACAATACAAAATGTATTAGGTGCAATCGGCAGAAGTCAATCAATTAATCTCATAACGTTATTGAGAAAACTGATTTCAACTAAAGTCAATTTTTGAATGATATTTTTTTATGAAACTTTTTGGCAACACTAGTTGGCCAAAGACAAAGGTGCATCGATAGATAAATACTCATACATTTAGACAGTTGCATGCATATGTGCAACTTCCATACGAATGCACAAATTATACGCAGCTTTTGAGTTATTTGAACATTTTACAGCTGCTTTGCTTTGCCATTTTTTGTGAAGTCCTTTGTTTGGAAGGCTTTTAGTTGAATGTGCACATCGAACAAAATGAACGAAACATTATTTACTAAAATGAAAATAATAATAGAATACTTCTATTATGTAGTGCTTGCCTTTGGTAAATATTATTTTAATATTTGTTCAAAGTTCCTGCACATTTTCCAACTTGTTATTATTATTATTATTTTTTTTTTTTTTGGAATTTCTATGGACTGAGCTTCCTTATGGCATTATGACAAAATGTGCAATTTAAGTGCAACATTTATGTAAAATGTGCGTCTGGCAAGTTTCAGTTTTTTAGCGGCAATACTTTAAAATATATTCAACCCGAATCACTCGAAATGGGTAGGACGGGGTATAGCAACTTTGGTGACGAACATTTTAAAGGCAGCAGTGTGTGTGTGTGTGTGTGTGCAAAAGACAGTAAGCGGATGGCATTTGCTTTTGCTTTTGCTTTTTCTTTTGCGTTTTGCTTTTTCCTGGCAATGGAAAAAGTTCAGAAATTAAGTTTGCTGACAAACGTTTGCCTGGGTATGCCAACAACAGGAACAAGTAGGAAGAAGGACTTTGACTAGTAGGACTATGACGATGTTGGTAGCTGGTAACTTTTGCCAAGACATTTCTAAAACTTAAATAATCGCAAGTTTTTGGAGGACACGAAGTTGCACACAATTGTTGTTGGCCCTGGCACATGTGCGACTCTGTGCAACTTTTCTAATGCAATTAATTTCTGTACACTCAACAAAGAGGGGGTGCAGAGCGCAGTAGCGCTATATTAGGGTGTAGACTAACATACTGAGACTACTCCGACTACTACTATTATGTAGACAAAGTTTTCTGCAAAAGCCTCTGCAAGTTGGTGGCAGCAACGTTTTGTTTTTCGCACCAAAAAAAAAAAAAAAACTTGGAAATGCACAAATTAGTGTGGCAGCATGTTGCCATAACTTCTACCAGGTTTGGTATATATATATATATTTTTTTGGTATTTTTTGTGACAGAATGCATAATGGCAGCTCTATATTTTAACTTATTGTCACATGGCACAAATTGTTGTTGCTGTTGTTGTTGGTTCAGCATATCTAACTTGCAACAATAATATTTGATGTAATTTAAATTTTTAATTAAGCAACTCAAATTGTTTTCCGGTGGTTTTGTAAATCTCTCTGATAGATAGATATTTTTAGGTCTGTATTTTTGTATCAAAAATAAAATGATAATGAAAATGTTTAAATATTTACCAAAAAAAGACACACTCACACACATACGCACACACACAAATACAACATCTATAGCATAAATTATAAATGAAAATTTTCATTTTTTTAAAATTGAAAATGTTAGTATTTAAGTTAGTCCAAACTACATACGATCAAAATTTAATTTTATAAGGTGTAAATACGATGATGGTTCTTAAAGTGCAGTGTGAATAAAATACATTGATGAAACATCGAGCTGAAGTACTATAGTTTGAACATAATGCCACATACCTGGAAAGAGAAGAATATGAAAAATATGTTAATAAATCACTTGTCAAAGAAATATAAATAAATAAAAAAAAAGTATATTTTCAAGTATATTGTCAATTAAACAATTTATCGAAAAACTTTGCTTCAACAAACAAAATGAATTCAAAGTAAATAAAATAAAATTATTTTAATTGTCAAAAACAGACGCAAAAAATACAATTTTGGAATATTTTTTGATATATTTTTTTGGTATTTTGACAATAATTTAATTATTTTGATTGCCGCCCACAGAAAATCTGACACTTTGATTTAAAAATATAATATATTTGCTTAAAATTATAAAACAAAAATTTTGCGTGCCACAAAATGTGGCGACAACACAAATCAGTCAAAAACATACTCAAAATAGATGTTTCAAACCCTTGTTGATATCGGCTAGACAAAAATATTTGCCTTGCATTTCCACAGTTTAATTTTAATTTAGCTTTTATTTTTTGGCTGTTTTTTTTTTTAACTTTTTAAAAATGTTGTTGCATGTCTGTCTGCTATTTGTTTGGTTTGTGGTTGCTGCGGTGGCATTTATATCATTTTTGCAACAGATTCTGGTTTGGTGGGTCCAAGAGAAGGTTTGCCGTACAGGAAATACGCTCACGGCGATAAATACATATATACAGTTTCAATTCATGAATGTTAATATTTATGTTTTGATTTCAAACAACGCCACCTCTGAAATATTAATGAAATACAAACAAAATGTTAGCGCACGGCATAAACACACACACACTCACTCACATATGTGTGTGTATGCACACACACACTAACACAACCATAGGTAAAATGCAAATACTGTTGACTGTAAGGAAACATTGGAATATACGAACACCTGGCCCAAAAGAAGCCCCAAAAAATCAAACAAAAATGTAAAAAAAACCAAAAAATAAAAATAAAACAAAAAGTATTCGTAGAGTTAGCATTGTGGAGTTCTTTGTCAATTTGCAAGAGCTTAGAAATGTGTGTGTGTGTGTGTGTAAAAGATACCTAAAAGATATCCGAAAAGTGGAAGTTTTATTTTTTTTTGGGCTCGCCAAGAAAAATTTATGCAAAGTCTATGAAAAGTCGCTTTGCGTCAAAGATAATCAAAAAGCTGGCGCAAGAGCGCGACTTGCGCTACTAAGTATGCAACGATTTTTGGTGGTTGAATACAAAACTCAAGAGTATTTTGCGCCACAGCCCTGGCAGCCCTGGCACAAAACAAATACATATTTTATTTCAAGATTAACGCTTGTCAGCGCCAACTGACTGTCCGTTTGTCGTGTCGTTTCATGTCTGGCTGCTTGGCTTGTTTTTATAAAAATGCAAAAATATAAAAAAGTCGTAAGCCACCCCCACCGTTCTATTACAATTTCAATTCGGTTTGTTGCACTTTGTAGCCCTGGCTGGCTAACAGGCAAACAGCTGCCATGTGCCACACCTAAGCCGGCAGAGTAAAATTCTGCATGTGTTTCTCCACAAAAAGAAGGCGACATATACATACATATATACAGAGAGAGGCAGTCAGACAGCATACGACAGTGAGACAGACGAGCAAATTTAGCTGCAGGCCAAACAAATGACAAAGCGGCGACAACGACAACGACAATGACAACGACAACGGCAATGGCAATGCCAATGCCAATGCCAACGTCGGCATAAGCATCGGCATCGGAAGCTGCTTGTCCTGGCAGCCGTTGCCAGTGTCGCATCTTTTGGTTCAACAAAAAAAACAGAAAAAACACAAAAAGTAAAAGTGGCATCAGAGAGCGACACAAGAGAGAGACGCACCGCACCCAACAGTCAACCTCGCACGTTTTATTGATTTTCTTTTTTGAACGTGTTCGCCAGTTGCACATGCGTCGAGACAGACCATGGCCCTTGGATGTCCATGCTTTGTTGTCTCTAGCTGCTGTTCCTGCTTTTGATGCTCTTAATGCTGCTGCTTGCCAGTTTTTCCGTTTTATACCCTGTATTCATTTCAAATGGTATAGAAGGTTATAATGGAATTTATATAACACAAGTCACGGCTATTAAACTTGTCATAACAATTTATAATCAAGTCGAATTTTTATTAAAAAAGGGAATTGTAATTAGATGGTAATAAGAAAATAACTAATTTATTTTAACAAAAGACCGAGTCAGCATTGATTATTTTATAATTATAAATCACTCCATTTTATTATAAAAAAGAAAAACTTTATTATTCATTTAACAAAGAATAAAAAATAGTCAATGTCTCTCTACCTGACATAAAATTTGATTTAGAAAGCTTTTATAAGAACGATTTTCAACTAAACTCTCTCTTTACTTATAAATTTCTTGATAACTAACATCGAAATTAAGCTTATAAGTATAACATATAACAAATTATTTGAAAAATAATTCATTTTCATTTACACAATTTTTCAATGTTATAAAGCAGGGTATTCTCATATTCGAGCACACTTGACTAAAGTGTTCTTAGTTGGGTGCTTTTTGTATATTTTTGTTGTTGTATATTTCCGGCGATTAAGGCGAACGTTGCGCCGTTTGTTTGTAAATTATTTAATGTTGCGCTTAAATTTTCCGGAGCAGGCTCAGTTTTGTGGCATTTGCAACACATTTGGGCCTGTCCAGAAGCTGGCCAAGTCTTTGAACTTTTTTGTTTTGGCTTAATACGTAGCATGTTTGACTGTCTGACCGTCTGACTGTCTGCTGCTTTCAGTTTCATTTTCATTTTTCGCAAATGTCCTTTGCTGGTGTCCTTTTTACAGCTGCTGCTGCTGCTGCTAGCTCGCTTATGTCTTTTGTTGTTACATGGATTTTCTGCTTCCTTTCCTGCTACTGCTCTTGCTGTTGTTGCTGCCACAGCGTACATAGTCGAGTGGTATTTAACATTATCTGCTTGAGTACATGTTGCGGTATTTGCAGCAGACATGGCACAAGGACAACACACCGACACTAGCGCTTGCACTCCAAGCTATTGGCCAGCAGTGTGCTGTTCGGTTTATGTTTTCTTCCTTTCTCTGCTAGTTGCCATTTTTTTTCTTTCTCCTTTTCTTTATTCTCTTTTTTTTTTTTGCTGCTCAAGCATGTCTGCCTTTCCGTTTACAACAACGTTGTCGCCATCTTTTTTTTTATTATAGCTTGAGCGCTGCAAGCCGCTTATCTTTGGTTATGTTTTCCTACATTTTTGTTCATTGTTTGCTTTTGATTTGATTGTTGGCAGCAGCAGCAGCCAACGCTAACTTTTAACGAAATGTCTACAAAGGATCAAGCATTATTTCCTCATCTTTCCAATTCCAATTCTGATTCTTCTACTGTATGCGTATGTATGTGTGTGTGTGTGTGTGTGTGTGTGTGTGTTTACTATACGATTGTCTGTCTGACATGTCAAAATCACAACTCTCTGAGCTTGTGACTATCCTTGGCATTTGCCTTGAACATTCCTTAGCATCATCATTTTCCGTTTGACTAAATGCACTCAAACTGCCACTTTTGTTAGAGCGTTTGTCATATTCGTCCACATTTTGTCCGCTGGCAAGGCAGCATTAAAAGCTAATTAATTACGATGCTTGTAGTCAGTACAAGCAGTTAGTCAGCGCATTGAGTTTGATATTTTTTTTTTTGTCGTGATTTATTGGTGTTGGGTGTCGGGCAGCAGGAACAGGAAATGGAGCAAAGAAAAAAAAGAAATGGCGGCAACAGCAGCAACAGTTTGTCTGATTGAAAACTCTGCGCTCAGATTTGCTGTCAAAATATCAGTTTCAATAAAAATATAATTTATATATTTTTCAAGTCGCCAAGCACAGCACAGCACTTGACACCTTTAACGACAAAAGATGTTTGGCCAAAAGCTGGCGAGCTGGTCTACTACTATAGATAGATTTGTTGCGTTGTTGGTGGTTGTACTACTATAATAAATCTTCTTTGGTTTCATTTAAAAATCTAGACACATTGCTGGCATATTTGATATCAAAGTAAAGCGTAATCAGCCAAATAAATAAATAAATAATATAACAAGCACTAAAAATTTGATCCTTTGGACCACAAAATTTACTGAATACATTGATAAAAAATTCAATCATTTCAAGTATTACTTATGACACGTATTATAAGAGAATTTCGAACAAATTTTCATCTAGTTGCAAAAGCTTAAAAGCTGCTCGTTAAATTCTATTTAGGCATGACGAAGCACACGTTTGGACTTTAACTTTTAACAGGCAATTAAAACAAAAAAAAGCTTTAATTTTTTTGGTATTTTTTTTAGGGTTGAAAGTACAGAATACTTTGAAGAAGAAATTTTTGTGTTTAGTTATACGTATGTACATATGTATATAAAAGTATGCCAACCCGTAGAAGCATGCAGCATGAGCATGCTTAAAAATAAAATTCCAAATATTTTTTTATATATTTTTTATTTCTGTTTTTTTTTTTTGCGTTTTTTAAATGAGTCACGAAAAGTAAGAAGGAAATGTCAATGTTATGTGTCAACAGAGCTGAAACAATTTTAGATATTTTTCCGGCCAAAACTTGTTTATTGCATGTGCTCTTTTTTATATACATATATATTTTTTTTTGTATTCAGTATTTTGAGTTTTGTGTTTTTGAGGTTTTTTATTACTTTATTTGCAGTCGCATAACAAAAGCATAAAAAACAACAAAAAAATTTTCATGTCAATTGTCAATAAGCTGCAAATGAAATGAAAATATTATTTCTTGCTAAAGGTTGTTCCTGTTCCTCGCAACATTTGCACTTCCGCAGCATATTTGCTTATGCTGTTTTTTACTTGTTTTTTTGTTTTGTTTTTGTTTTTTTATGACAGCCAAGACAAAGTCGAGCCGTTGAACATGTTTTGCAGCAAGAGAAGCATGTTGGAATTTATGCATATTTTATGTTTGGCAAAAAACAAAATAGAAATGAAACAACGAAAGAGAGAAAAGCAACCAACAAAAAAAGAAAAATAAAAAAAATATATATATAACACGCATACGACATGTGCGCCTAAGTGAAAGGTGTGACGTCGCCGTAGCTGTAGCTGTCCGACGTTGACTTCAACAGCGCAGCTGACTGAGCACATCAAGTGCGTGAGCAAATATCAACAATAAATTGTTCGAGTGGCATTTTGGGTGAGTTGCTCAGCAGCTTTGTTGCTGATGAAAGTTGTTTGCAACTGGCTGCTGCTGTTGTTGTTGTTGCTGTACAAGTATTCTTGTATTTTGATATTCTAGCTTAAATAAAAATCAAAACATGCCACACTTGAAGCTCAAGACAAACACTTCATTTAAACCTGAACAGAAAAAGGAGTTATAAAAAACACTTGAAGCACTCAAGTGCCAGACAGCGAGAATAAGAGTATAAGAGTACTATGTACAAGAACTTGGCTAAGATGTTGCTTCATGCGCCATTTGGTAGACAACAAAAACAACTATATATATATATATATGTATATATAACAACAATAACAAATATGATAGCAGAAAAAGAGAAAGAGAGCAAGTGAGAGAAGCAGTTGCACATGTTCCAACAAAGTCCAAAAAGTCAGTAATGTTGCCACTGGCCATTGTTGGCAAATTAGCCTTTTTTTCCTTACGCAGAAATTTAGCATTTTTAAACAGATTTTTTTTATGTTAATTTTGGTTTATTTTTGTAAAAGATTCTCAATTAGACTTGGAGCTAGAAGACTACTTTTTAGACGATGCAATATTGTAATTAAAGTAGAAATATCTGGAATTTTTAGATTCTTTTTATTTTAATGTATAATAAAAAGTGATTTTTTTTAACTGTACTTTCATAGAAAGTACACAAAGCGTTGATAAGCATATATTAATATTGCTAAATATTTACAACTAATAGTATAAGGAATTTTCAAAGAATCAACTATAAATTGTATTTATTTTTATATTAACTTTTCATGAGCAAATAAAAATTAAAAATTATTTTTCTTAGCTGTCTATGTTTATCAAAAATGAATGTTCGTTTCAACAAAAGTTGACAACACTGGACTGTGGCTGTCTCTGGTTCAGTCTCTGGCTCTTAGCCATTCATATTGCGTACTTTAGGTCCTGCACTAATGAAGTCTCAAAGGCGCGATTAAAAATGTAACTTGTGTAGAAGAAGAAAAACTACGCAAAGCGCAGACAAAGATGAGTTTTCTCTCTCTCCAGTACATTGCTGTTGAATGCTAAATTCTGGTATGCAGCATGCAAAGGCGCAGATAAAAAGAAAATATGCCGAGGGACAACCGATCTCTCTCTCTCTCTCTCTGTCGTTCCTCTCTGACTGTCTTTGACTCTCTTTCTGTTTGTTGTTGTTGTTGTTGCTGTTGGCGTTGATGCGCTGCCAAAGTGCTGCTTCAACACTTTCAAAACTAAGCAAAAGCGTAGAAGGAGTTGCAAATGTTACAGAAGGTCGTACGAATGGGTAAAAAAAGATAGAGAGTGAGTGAGTGAAACCAAATGACATGAACATGGTACTATATACATACATACATACATATATACACTCGTATACTACTATTATGTACATCTGAATGTATGTATATATAGGGAGCATACAACTTCCAATGAAGTAAAGACAAAAAGCTGTAGCACATTTATCACAAAGTCGGCAGCAGTCAGCAGTCATGGCAAAGGAGCCTGGCTTTGGTCTGATTGGAAGTTTGTTTTGCTGTTGGGTGCTTAGCGGTCGGTAGATTGCCAAAGGAGTCGTGTCAGTCTAGCAGGTGGTGGGTGGTGGGTGGTGTGTATAGTCGTTGGGTTAGCTGTGTGTAGCATGAGGTTGGGTGTGATTGCTTTGTAGTTGTTGTTGTTGTCTTCTTTTTTTTTATATAGATAGATTGTGCGCACGAGACACATGACATTGAAAAATTTATTGCACGCTTGTGAGTTGCAAGCTAAACTGCTTCAGTTTAAGTTTGAAAGGGAGGCAGGCAGGCAACCAGACACACACAGTGAGCTAGCTCAGCTTAGGGGTTGTATCAATGTCATTTGATGCCCAAAGCCGCCTGATTCTCTATTCCTCTATCTGTTTAGCTGTCTTTCTGTCTGTCTCTCAATTTAGAAGGCATTTTGAGTTTCACTCAACACCTCAACTGTCCAGAGCCTCACTACACAAGTATAGTCCAAACTCTAGAGCTGCTCGCATTTTCTGCTGCTGTCCAAGCACTCGACTGTCATTTCAAAATGCAATTAAAAAGCATTTTGAGCATTTTGGTCGACTTGACATTCGCGTGATTAATGAACACAGCTTCAATGAGTCGTTTAACACGTCTGACTTTCACTGCAAAGTTGTTGCTGAATTTTCAACTTTTTTTTTTTTTTTCATTTAAAACATTTAACTGTTCAGGTTTTTCTCATTTTCGATTTGCTGTTGTTGTTGTTGCACTCCCTTGCTAAATTACACTTTTTTTAATTGTATGGCTTAACTAACACACAAGCAGACACACACGGAATCCTTTTGCACGCATACTAGTGTACAATGCTATCTAAAAGCGAAATTACAAACCTGACGAAATTCCTCATTTACAAGTGTTGCAAAATGTGGCTTGTTTTTCGCGAGCAAAAAGTGTCTTTTACACGTACATAAGTGGTGATGTTCAGGCACATTTTAGCTATTTTATTTAATTTACGTTATGCTTGTTATTTAAATATTTAAATAAATAAGTATCTAAAAATGTATATTACAAAAAAATTAATGCTTAGGGAAATGTGAACGAGTCATAGAAATAGAATTTTTTTTTTTTTTTCTTCAAATTATTTAAATATTGGTAATTTTTATTAAATAAATTTTATAATGTTATACTAACACTTATTTTATGTATGTTTTAAAAAAATATACAAAAAGAAAATAGCTTTTCTGATATTTCTTTTAATCCATATCCAATGTTCTCATTGGAATAAAATAATATTTAAATTTAAAGAACAAACTATTTTTCCAATAAAATAAATCAAACAATATTATTTTAATAAAGTTTTTAAAATAAATAATTTCAAATAATTTTTTGGATATCGTGGCGAACAACGATTTAATGATTAAATTATGAAATTAAATAATTTCGATTCTATTTATTATTATTTAGCCTTTTTTCTATCGAAATAAAAAGAGTTGACAGCACAGCACATTTAGTCTTTTTTCAATGTTCTAACTATTTTATAGGGTTCCTCTCTTTCTCTCTCTCTCACTCACTTTTTGTGTCTCTCTGGTTCGCTTGTCTATTTTGGGCATTTTAAATGTTTTACGGTGTCGTTTCAGTTTCTGTTTTGTTCTGCTCTGTTCCATTCTGTTTGTCTGTTGTTTGCGCCTCTTGAGTGTGTTTTAATTGCGTTTGTATTACACACACACATACACACACACCCACACCTATATATGTATGTATATAAAGTTACAGATAGCATAGCTATGGAAATTTAAAGCTCTTTTTTCAACCACTTGCCACATCTACTACTTTTGCTGCTACTACATTGTACAGCTCGACAACCCTTTTCATGCCCATTTTGCGCGCTTTTCGTCTCGATGCCTTTTTGGCGCAAAAGTTTATTATTATATTTCATTTGCTTTTGATTTTTCTGCTTCTGTTGCGCTTTTAGCTGTTAGCTCATTGTTGCTGTTGTTGCCTTTTTTGGCTAAATTAACTTAATTGTTTTTGCATGAAATTAATTTCGGCGCATAAATTTCACCTTCGGCCAACCAGGCCACCCATATATTTATTCTCAGCTCCTTCATTTTACTTTTGGTAGTAGTAATCGTAGCAGTAGTAGTAGCTGTCAGCTTTAAGTGTGAAAAAGTATGCGGCGGCGGCGGCGGCGCCCTTCGCATAATTTACGCATTTTTGTAGCCACTTCTCAAGGCGCCAAACAATTAATTATGTGCCACTGTGTAAATATTTAAATGCCCGAAATTAATGAAAAATACATTTTCTAAAAAGTGCGAATTCCTAAGATGTAGCAGCAGCATAAATATTATCATAGCACTGTCCAAGTTTCAACAAAAAATAATGAGTTCATTTATATGCCGCATTTTGTTTAATTCATTTGCTAGCAATTGCATTTGAATGAAGAAAGGAAGGATATGGAAGACTTAAAATGGACGCGCAACAAGGAATGTACATTGTGCTCTCAAGTTGTCTAAATACTGATATAAAAAGTTGTATTTAACATAAATATATTGCAATAGTCCTTCGAAGTTTTCTTGACAAATGGTTAAAGGGTATTCTAGTTTTGTGACAATGTATGTAACAGGCCTAAGGAGACAACTCCGATCCAATAAAGTACATAGATATATTCTTGATCAGCATTAACAGTTCAGTCGATTTTCCCCAATCCGTCCGACCATCTGTATGTCTGATCTTAGAGACTAGAAAGAGCTTGAAAGACCAAAGAAAGATACGAAATCTAGGTTTGTGTATATCGCGCGCAGTACACTAATGTACCAATCGAAAAGGACGATTTACAGATGCAATTTTTCACCTGTTATTTTAAAACTCGGGAGGAATACTGATGAACTTCCGACTAATCGGTGTGCATAAAAAACAATATGTATGCCATATGCACAACGCCCAAAATCAAAAAAATCAAATATCAGGTGCAATTTTTCAACTGTGACCTTGAGGCTTGGTATAGGTAATAATGATTGTAATATTGATCTACTGTACCAATTTAATGCCTATCGGATCAAAATTGCAAGTGTTATAAAGCAAACAAGCTTGTGAGCAGTTAGCAAAGATCGTACTGACTCTATAATGATTATTGCTATTATAAGTTAATAGATGGTATTTCAACACTTGGATCGGGGTACCTAGTAGTCGAGCACTCTCAACTAGAGCTTTATTACTTATTTTTGATTTGTTTAGCTTTAAAGCTTTTTTACTAATTTGCATAGATTTTTAGGACAAATGTTGATTTGTCAGTTAAGTAAGTACTAATGTAAACTCGATTTTTTTTTAAAGCCGCTTAAAAAATTCTCAATATATATTTATTTATATTTTATCATTTGTTTTCAACTTCAATGTTGCCACATGAACAACAATCAGCATAATTTATTTTATTTTTTATGTATTTTTTTTTTTAAATAGGACAAAGGGGAAATGCTTTTCAATTTATTTTCTCTTTAGCTGCTGATGACATAAAACGCCTAAGAGCAATGCAAAAAAAAAAACACAACAAAAAATGAATTTATATAGAAATGCATATATACGAGAGAATTGAAATGAATGGAGCTAACAAAAAAAAAAAAAAGAAGTAAAAACCTGCGCATTTAGACAAGTTAACAAGGATTTAAAAGGTTTTAGCTGTCAAATACACATTTTCACATACTCAACAAAAAAAAATAGAAGAATAAAACGCCAAATTTCTCACTCACACGCGATTAAAATTGTAAAAAAAAAAATATTACAGACATACACACATACATACATATTTGTACCATATACATACATGTTTATGTTTATAAAGAAATATGTTTATCACCTACATGCGCCTTTGCTTTCTTTTTTTTACTCTCTCTCTCTCTCTCTTTATATGGCAGCTGCTTTTTATGCGGCATTTACTAAATTTTCATTTTCTAAATGAAATTTCAGTGCCATCCTCTGCTGTACTCTGTTCGTTCTTTAAGTCGCTGTTTCTCTAGTTTATGTTGTCATTTTTTCTTTTTCTTTCTTTTTGTTTTTTTTTTTTTGTTTGGTGGCAACACATGTTCCTGGCAGCTGTTAGATGACAACACACACACAGATACTCTATAGAAAATATATTCATTTCTACAACTGACAAAAGCAGTTTAATTTCATTTCAATCATGCTAAAAGCAAAACATAATAATTTATAAAACTGTCAGGGAAATCACAACAAAAAAAACGAGAAAAATTGTAAATTAATAAAGCTGCATTCAATTCAATACATAAATCAGTTGGATTATATTGAGATTTGTTTGAGTAACTTTAATTCACTAGAGTCCTGTATAACTTTCACATATGTACAGACCTAAATCTCTTTTCACATACATACATACATATATTCATACAAAGTGTTTTTCTATTGATGAAAAAAATAAAAATAAATAAAATATAAAGAGAAAAAAGGTTTCCAAAATCCTGAGTCTACTGCTGAATTATTAATGAAGCTGTATTGCTTGCAGCATGTTGCTTCCAGCGTATGTATCTGCCAATATGTAATCAGATATTACAACAACAAAACCAAAAAATCTTAAATCTGTTGAAATTTTACACACAATTCAGTGCTGAAAAGTGCCAGCTATCGTTTATCAAAAATTTTTGTGAAGTAACTAAAAAATATAGCATACTTATCTGGGCAACTGCTTAGCATGAAAAACCTTTGATATTATCACATTTCGCGTTAGAAATATTTGAATATTTTAGCTAATGTAAAGCAAATTTATATTTAACTATCAAATAAATAAGTATTTAATTGAAATATTATAAAAACACTCATTTTACTTAAATTTTGTGCAAGATGTGTTAAATTAAATTAGTTTTTTCTATTTAATTCATGTTTTAAACAGTTGAGCAATAAATATAAATCACAAAAAATAGTCAAAAAAAAAACAACAACAAAAAATGGTAAGAAAACCAGCTGTTTATTATTATAAGTTAGTATTTTTATGACCTTGTGTAATATTTTGTTCTTGTATAATTTTCAATTATGTTAATTTTTCACGCAAAACCATATTGTTGAAGTATCTGTTGAGCAGTCAAATGGCCAACAATTTGGCACTTCATAATAACAATATCGCCCATGGGCGCCGCAGACACAAGCCCAAGCTTTAATTAAATTAACACAACAAAACCCACCAACACACACACACAGACTTGTGAGCATGTAGCAAAGTAAGCAATTTTTTTATTGCCAACCATTTCTGATTTTTATATAATTGCATATTGTTGTTGTTGCTGTTGTTGTTGTTATTGCAGTGGTCTGCCTTGGGCTGGCATGTCCTGAAACCTGTGTGTGCTATGTGCATTAAAAAGCCACTTTGTGGCTTCCTGTGAACACCGCCCATTTCGGGCATGCCAAACCATATACTGTAAATGGAAAATGGTGGCACTTTAATCGTTGCCGTGACTTTAAAAGCGCAGGTAATCGCTTTTTTTTCTTGAGCTTTTTTAGTAGCTCTCCGAAAGTTCTTAATGCGTACATAACTAGTTATAAGTACTACCAGTACAAGTGCATAGGCATCAAAATACAAAAAAAAAGGAAAGGTTGAGCTAGTTGTATTCTTGGGGCTTTTGGAGTTTATGCCTGCCAAAGTAGTAGTAGTAGTCAGCCAGCTTATCTAATCCTTTGCAGCAAAGTCTGTTTAAAGTGTACAGGAGTATTGTATGTATATTAGGTTGGGTTGTTGTCTGGGGCCAGTTTGCTGGTCGCTTTTATGTGACATCGTAAAAACTTTTGTGGCACTTGGCTTGGCTTCTAAGCAAACATGGAAAATGACGACAAAAAGTGGTACGTGCGCCTAGAAATATGCTCTGCATACAATTTTAATGCCCACAATAAGAACTTGGGCATAGAATAGGCCGAAAATGAAGGAAACAGAAAAGTTAAAGTTAAGTTTATATTGTCGACGTTTTTATTGATATCGTAAAATTGCGACGACCAACAAAAAAAAAAAAAACACGAAACTGTCGACTAAACAACCCTGCAACACTACCACCTGCAGCATGCTACTGCCTGTCGCATACACACACACCGACACTCATACAATTTGCATAGTAAATTTATGAGACAATTACCGAGCATTTTTGATTTAATGACAATTATTGTCATAATTCTCATAAAATTGCCTACCATTCTCGCTCGCCTTATCCTCGCTCTCTCTCTCTTTCTCTCTATTCGCTGATTTGGTTAAGCTAATGCCATGCTTTCTGCCATATTCGTGTCTCACACAACAAAATAAAATAAGAGAAAAAGCCAAAAAAAAGAAAGAAAAAGAAAATGTTTGGGATATTTATGCGTTTTCGTGGCTCATGAATTTTGGAGCATGCCTCACTCAGCCGGCGGTCTCAAAATTGTTTGCCATACTTTTATACTCTCGTCTATTTAGGGGCCTTTGCATGCGCCTGTCGTAAAATGTACGATGGCAGTTTTCTATAGTCTACTTTTCGGCTGCGTTAAGTGCCCGTTCTGTTCCTTTTCTTTTTTTGTTATACGACTCTGGGTGCTTTTTTAGTTCATAGACTAGTTATATATGGATATGCACAGCTATTGACTGTATACTTATAGGTAAACTTAACTGATATACTATAATTTACTCCAATAGTTAGATATAATTGTTTCTATGGGCATCTAGCAGTCAATAACTTAGATATTAGTATTAGTTTTGCATTCATATTCATTTCACTCTCATTTCAATTAAACAGTCACGCAATTTATCAATAAACTTGTCTCAAATATTTACATAAATCATTTATGCCGAATAATTTAATTTTTCCTTTTTTTAAGGATCCTAGTCACGTTAAAAAACTATAAAATTTCCCGTATAAGGTAGAGTAGCTTATTGCTATGATTTTACAGTCAAAATATTATCATTTAAATCATAATAGGACCTTTTTGATATTTAATCTATTTGACTTTAGTCTGGCTCGAGGTCATTATGAACAGCAAACAAAGTAATGAAAATATTAAAGAAAACATTGAAATATCATCCTATCGATAGTCACAAGCTGTGGAATTTCTTAAAAATACATTAAATATCGATCATACTCAATAAAGATCTCTTAAATTGTGACAATATTTTAGAAATCTATGTCTTTCAATGAAATGAACATGTTGTATTAGCTAAAATACTCCATTTATTGTTATATTTTGAAATATCGAAATCTCTAGGATGAACTCCAAATTGAATTCATTAAAATTAAAATGTATTTTGGGTATCAATCATCAACATTTTCAATTTAAGTTTTCTGACTGTCTGATTATTTTGTATAGATGTTGTCTAGAAATTTCTGTTGCAAAAATGATAACGAAAATATGTTCACAGGTGTTGTTGTTTGTACTCCACGCTAGGGGCACTCAATTTGTCACATTTGAAATACGATGACAATACAAAAAAGACTCCAAAAGAAAACAAAAACAAAGTGAAATCGAATTGCATTTTTATTTGCAAATGGTATGCACTTCAGTACGCGTAGAACGCGAATTTGAATTTAGCAAGAGAATTGTATTTTTATTTTTCTGTTTTTGTGTGTTGAAAATGGTACACTCGAGGGCATCTGATGATGGCTAAAAAGGGGGCAAAAAAATTTCCGGGTCTAACAGCATTTGATGGCACAAAATGCATAACAAACAAAAGGAAATGCAAATGTAGAGTAGTATAGCTCTCAGGGGTTGCATTAAATCATTGAAATGTTAAATATTTCACTGAACTGAAGTGGCCATAACAACAGCTCTCACTCTATTAACAGTCTAAAGTGTTTTTTTGAAGTTTTATTATGAATTTGTTAAGCAAAAAATATCGATAAAATATATATAAATGACTTATACAGCTATTTAGAAGATTTTAGAGCCTTTTTTTTAGTTAAATCGATTTGTTTGCCCAAAATATAGGTTTTATTCAAATATTATAATATAATATTTTCTATATTTTCTCTAAAAGCAACTAAAATCTCTATTTTGATTTTTTCCCTTAAAGCAAAACAAGAAATTCAACTTAGAAATGATGGCTCCTTGGTGGGCGCAACAAGAAAATTAAACACAACAAACAAAAAAAATATATAAGAAAACAAAAGCACAAAAATCATAAAAAACATAAAATAAATGTAATAAAAAAAAAAACAGGAAAAAAAGGCGAACAATGCAATTTTCGGGGCGTATGTGTAACAGGCCACAAAGGTCATAAAACCATATCAACGCCATTAAATGTACAACGGGGGGTAAAACAGAAAATCATCCGCAATGCGTCCTTTCTCCTCTCTCCAGACTCTCCATAGTTCTAACCGAACTCATATACTAAAGATGAGTTTGGGCTTATATGTGTGTGTGTGTGTGTTAGTGTGAGTGTGTATAAACACCTATGTGAAGCGAAGCTGTGTGCAAAGCTCAACGAAATACCATTAAAAAGTACGCAACAAAAAAAGTTGGCTAAAGCTTGGTTGGATGGGTGGGCTCGGCCACTTTTTGGCAGAGCGAGCGAGCTCCTGCTAAATAAGATGGCGCGCGTACCGTGCGCTTGTTGGCCATGCCCAGGCGTTTAGACAATGTAAACGCCGGATAACCGCAAAAAACTAAACAAACTGAGGTGAATTTTGAGTTGGATACTGAATGTGATGATGCTCTTTTGGTCGCAATGATGACAGTTTAGCTATTTTTTAAGTCGCTAGATTTATGAATTATGACTAGAAAATAATATTTCTTAAGGAAAAACAATTTATTTTGCTATTTTAAAAGCTAAACTATAATTTGTTTAGTAATTTGTAAGGTAGAAATCAATGGAAAAGCTCCAAATTATTTAGTAATAAAAAATTAATCTAAATTTTATTTTTATTCAATATTTTTTAATATATTTTAAAATGCTATTTGCAATTTCTATTTAGTTATCAACCAAAATGTATGTGACTTTAGACAGACAACACTGTCAGGTCATTGGGGGTAACATCATGTGTTAGTACAGACGAATTTTTTACGATCCTAAAACGCAAAGAAAACAAAACAGAAATTCATATATGTATATGTGTGAGCCAGCAGGTGGGCAGCTGTGTTAGCAATTGTCGGCGCGTCAATGAAATTTGTGGCTTTAAGTGTGAGTAACATGCTGCTTTTTAAGTAAGCGACAGTAAAACTAGGATTCTGGCCATGTCAAGAGAGAGAGAGAGAGAGAGAGCACGACGGGCGTGTAGAACGACTGTTTTAATGAATGTTACGAGCAGGTGTTGTAATGTCATGTCGATGAATTTCCTTTTCTTTTTTTTTTCTGTTTTATTCTTTGGTTTTGGTTTTTGGTTTTTGAGGTTAGAGTACTTAAATGCCACGCCCATTAAACTCATTTAAGTTTGGCAGCCTTTTACTTTTTTGGCACTCGTATTTAATGTTAAGTGTTGCGAAACGTAATGAGCACTAGCTTATATTACTTTACGTTACATTACATTACATTACATGACGTTACGTTACGTTACGTTACGTTAACAACAATGGCAAGCAATTAGCCTTTTTTATGTCATTTCACGTTGGGTAATTGCAACTCAATTAACAACCCAGGCCACGCCCATTTTCAACTAACACGAAATACTCTTTTGTAATACACGAAATTAAATTAATGTAAATCACGTGCAACTAAATGACATTAATTCAAATATACATAGTTGATGTACATATATCTTGTGTATTTAATCTTTTAAATAGGTTTATTGTAGAACTTTCAAAATAAAAAGAAAAAAATTGTTTAGATTCAAATATAATGATGAAATAATTTTGTAATTTTTTAGCTGAAAAAAAAAACTAAAACAAAAGTATTTTTACCACTGAAACTATACTACTATACTATATATATAAGAGATAGTTTAAGTAATTTGCTTTAAATTTAATTGCGTCTGTTTAAATGGGAAAAATTATATTTTTTTTTCAAAACTTTTCGCGAAATTAAAGACACAAAAAATAAGGAAACCTATTCGCAAGCCTGTTCACAGCCAGCAGAGGCATTAAAGAAAAGCATAAAATATGTCAAAAATTGCCAAAAAACTTTTGCCATTGCTATAAAAAAAAATATTATTCTCAAATAGTAAAAGCAACAATACTGTTGCTTGCCACAAAATGGCGCACAAGGCAACAACGTCAATCGTAAAAAGAAAAATATAAATAAAAATGTGTTACAAAGTTTTATAAACAATATATGGGAAATCAATGTTGGGCAACTTTTGCCACGCCCATTACTAACAGTCAACTGACATTAAACGTTTATTAAAGCGTCAAATGACAGATTACAGGTGTATGTGTGTGAGTATTCACACGCACACACACACACACATATAGCACTAACATGCTTATACAGGAGAGGATTGTCAACAAATTGACACATTAAAACAAATGAGGCCAATGCAAGGCACAAGGACACAGTGCCAGCTGTCGAACGTTGGGAAACCCAACTAATGGCGCTTGTTAGACTTCTGCGTAGTTTTTCTTCTTTATTTTTTTTTTTTTGCTCCCTGCCAGTCGAAGGGAGTGTGGCCAGGAAGGAAAGAGCGCGTTAGTGGCTCAGTTAAAGTGTGGCAATAGCAGCTGACGGCAAGTTAGTGGCAAGTAGGAAATTAACGCCAAGCTGCTGTAAATGATGGCCAGTGTTGATAGACTGGCTATATTTTTGCTAAGTCTTTTCAAATAGAGGCGCCACAAATATAGCTATTTTTTTGGTACTATATTATACTCTTTGTTTTAAGGGAAATTTTTTAAAATTATTTTTAAAATATTTGATTCCTAAGATATCTTTAAAAAACAAATTGATGTGAAAACTTGGCAAAAATTAGACTTTTTTTGTACTATATTTTTGTATGTATTATTTATAATGAATAATTATTGAGATTTTTGCTAATATAATAATAATAACTTCTAACAATTTTTTTAATTCACAATTTCAGGTAATAAAATTTATCTAAATTTAGCTTTTTAAATTTTTTTTAGAAATTTTTCTATTTTATAGCCGTTTTTGAACTTTCAAGATCTGTCAACACTAATTTGTATAGCAAGTTTGTATGTAATATAATATGTGTAGTAAGTTTTTTATGCTTTATTCTCGGTATTTGTTGACTTTTACCAACACCTGGCATTCAGTTAAGCGGGCGTGGCCTGAATGTATTTGTATGTATGGATGTATGGGCGTGTATATTAAGGTGCTTACTGCTCGCTTACTTTGTGTGTATGGTGGCAAAGAAGTCTAAAAGTTTGTCGCCACACGCATAAATCAAGTTAATCATTTGGCGCAAAAGTTACACAGACTCTGCGCAAATTGGACATTTATATTTTTTTCGCTCCCAGCGACAAACGAACAACAACAATAGAAGCAACAACAATACTGTGGCATGTCCTGGCACATTGCGCTGTTGTGTTAAATTATGACGCGTCCATTGGTATTTGGTATATGGAAGCTGTAGAGATTTATGATCTTTAGCCTTGTACTTGACACTTTTGTGTTTTTCTTATTTTCTTTCTTTCCTTTTCATTTCTTTACTTGTTCATTCATTGGCGAGCAACTGATGGGTGAATTAGTGAAAATAACTTGCATGTTATGATAATATTTATATAAAAAGCAAACCTTTATTCTTCAACAAGAAAACTTAATAATAAACTTGTCTGTCAGGCTTACCTGCAAAGAGAGAAAATTAAGAAAAATAAATAAATAGTTTTTTTATGAAATTTTAATTGCAATTAAATTGGGAACAAATAAAATTTTTGGTTTCTTGCAATATTTAAAATGTTTGTTCAAGAACAACAATTGAAAATAAATTTGATTATATGCAGAAAATTGATGATTTCTCTAGAGATGAAAGTTCGGTTCATTCAAAATATAAAGGCAAGTGAGTGGAAAGCTATTGCATCCATACTAACATAAATAACTTGAAGCCAATTCAATAAAAAAAAAGAGAAATAAAATGGACTAAAAAGAGCAATAACAATTCAACTGAGACGAGGCAATAGATTCGTTAAAAACTATTGAAAAACCAAATAATATAAACTTTTGCTGATGATTTTTCAAAGGAATAAAGCTACAAAATCAAATCTAAATATACATATATAAAGATAGCACAAAGTAAGCAAAAATTGCATCCTTTGGTTAACAACAAACAGGCTAAAAAGAGACACAGACACAACAAAGCTGAAGTAAAGTGTCCCGTATTGATGAGCAAACGAGCTCACAAGTGCTTGACACTGGACCCTAGACAAATCACAGTTGGACGCACAACTAGCTGGAGCTAGTTGCACTGACATTGACTATGTGACAGGAACAAGCCCAAGTCCAGGTAATCCTTTGGGTACAACACATGCATAAAGTTACGCCACAAAAAATACATTGGGCCAGACAGCAGAAGCAACAACATGGACAACATAAAGTCCTTGCCTTGGTTGATCAGTCAAAAACAAGACAAAACAACTGAAACCAACACTTTTATAGAAGTAGAAAAAAAAATATAACAGAAAACAGTTGAATCTCAAATTTTTTTTTGGCCAAAAAAAAAAGCTAATAAAATATATGATTTTTTTCAGAAGCATAAAACAGTTGAATAAAAAAGGAAATTTCTCCCAAAAAACTGCAAAAAGCGTTCATTTAAAATGAATCTATTTTTTGTTCAAATAACACAAAAAATTTCACAGAACATTTTAATTAAAATCACTTATATATTGATGACGATTATTTAGTTGTTCTATCTATGAATATAACAAAATATTTAGATTTTTCTTTATGGATTTATTAAATAAGTCCCTTACTTTATAAATAAATAAAAATCCATACACTTATAGTTCTTCTTTAATAGCTAAAATATCTAGATTTTGTCGAAATTCAACTTATTCAGACTTATTTTTAAGAAAAACTTAAAAAAAAGTTTGATATTTAATTAAAATTAAAGTAAAATTCAATCTTTTCAGACCAAAAAATCAACAAAAAACAGCCAAAAAAAAAAAACAGTTAATTGGATATTTTTAATATAATTAAAAAAAGCGAAACAAAATTAGAAAAATTTTAAAATTTAGCTTTTTTTTTTAAATTTTAACTTATGATTTTGTAGCAGAAAACAGACTTGGAAAAAAATTTGGCAACACTGGTTGGCAAGTGTGTTTACAAAAGAGAGTTACCTTTATTTTTTGGCAGCATTTTATGTAAAGGTCTACAATTTCGTGACTTTGCGTTTATTTACGCCAGCAGCAATAGCAGCAGCAGCAGCAGCAGCCAGAATTGAAAGTGTGTGAGCGACAGAAAGGTCGAGTCCGAAAGAGAGTGAGAGAGAGAGCTTCGCTTGGTTATTTTTGTGGTCAGATGGGTGTTGTTGTGGTTGTTGTTGCTTTTGCTGTGGGTTTGTTTGCATCACTTGTTTGCAATTTGCATGCGTGTGTGCGACATTTTGTTTGTGCGCCTCAAGCTGTGCTTCATTATTTTTGCAAACTTTTTACCTAAAACACATACACAATACACATATAGACTCGTATGTGCCTTAAATGGTACATTCTCGCATATATGTATATGTATTTACTAGTCTTTTTGTAACAAGCTCATTGGAACACTTATACAGTTTATTGATAAATTAGACTTGGACACTGGTGGACAGTTCGGTTTTTGGCATATGAAATGCAATTATTGTTAATAAATGTCCAGTGCACAGAATTTAATTAAAATACACACAGAGAGAGAGAGAGATAGAGAGACAGAGAGAGAAATGCATAAACAATACAGACAATGGCCTGTCAATTGCCGTACATGACCACACACACACACACGCTTGTGTACATAATAATAGGTCTGGCAATCAGTGCACACCCACAGACACACACGTAATAAAGCTCCACTTAAAGCTGCTCAGATATTGTAGGAGTATATGACAAAATGTCACGCCCACAAAAAGCAAAACGAACCAACTAACAATACTTATATTAAATCCGCTTAACTCAGCTTTTCTAACAATTTTACTAAGTGCCCAGCGGCTCACAAGATTTACCTATTGTCGCTCTCTCGTACTCTCTTTCTTAATGTACACTGATAAAAAAAAGGGAAATACGTAATAAATAAAAATTATTTTTTTATTTGAAAATGTGCAAAAAATAAACTCGAATTTATAAAAATAAAATAAACTAATAAATAAATAATAATAAAATAAAAAAAAATTATTTTTAAAAAATTTAAGAATAAATTAAAATAAATAAAAATTTTTAAATTTAGAAACTTCTTTTTTAAGCGCTTTGTCTCAATGGACATGAGGCATTTCAAGAGTTTTTTTTTTTATAGTATATATGCAAATGTACAATTTTTTTAAAGGTATTCGGGGTACCCTTAACACTTTCATGGTCTGATATAATTATTATCAAGTTATCTTAAAAATGTTTTTTTGTTTATTTAAAAAAATCTTAAACTAAAAATTGAAACTAATTTTTCTGTCAAAGAAAATTCAAAAGTTTACAAAATTTGTATTTTTTTCGCAGTGTATATTGGTCCTAAACTAATTTTGCCTTTGTCTATGAGAGCGAAATAAGTTGTAGAAGCCTTTACTTATGCTTCTTCTTACATACTACTTGCATGTTGCAGCACTTTTCCAAACGATAGAAAAGCAATTCACTTTGAAATTTGCACCTGTAAACATTGTCAAAGGACAAAGCTATACAATGCGACAGGACAATGGACATAACAGCACTTGAGCGCTAGCCGCACCTGATGTGTCCAATGTTGTTGTTGTTGTTTGTTGTTGTTGTTGCTTTGCAAATCGCCTTAGCTGGTAATTGTGTATATGAACAAACAGGACAAAGTATTATACATACATATATAGAGGACGGACAGTTCAAGAACAAGAACAAGAACAAGAATAAGCAGAAGAAGACTGCAAGAGAAGCAACCATTGACATGCAGAAAACACAACACAACAAGACAAGGACTAAACAGGACACCTGCCCAGCTCTATAAGGTCCTCTGACTCGTTAGCAACGCCTTATGCCACAATTTGCTGACGTTGTTTCTCTTTGGGAGTGCTTCTCGCATAGACTCGATGGCATTATTTTGCCTTTTTTTTATATTTTATTTTATTTTTTTTTGTATTATTTTTATAGCATCAAGTCTACGTGAGTTTTTCACCAGCTGCATGCATGTATGTGTGTTGGCCACGCCCGGACAAACAAATGCAATCATAAAATGTGTCATTATATTAAACTCAACTTTTAGCGCATTTGTTGCTTTTATATATATAGAGTATATACATATTATTATTATGTTTATTGGGCTGCGCCTGAAAGCAGGCAACAAAAATTTTGCTTGCTGCATTGCACATGGCTAAAGTTTTTTTAAGCTTAGTTTTAAATGCTGAAACTAACTGGGCGTTGCAAGCAATTTTATAGTTTTTCACACACACACACACACACACACACTCACACACGTAGACAGAAACAAGTTCAATTAAAGTTCAGCTAACTTAAACACAATACACAAGGTAACAAAGAAAAAAAATAAAAGAGAAAATTGTTAAACGAAATGCGTGGCAAAAGTAAATTGAAAATCGAAAGTTGTTAAATTTTACGAGCGCGTTTCTGTCTTTTATTTGTATTTTATCTGTCTGCTGTTGTTAGGTTGGCCATTTTAAAGGTTTTCAATCGAAAATATAGCCCTTGGTTGCCTCTAATGGCAACAACCAATCATCAATGAAAATTGCTAAAGTTCGCAGCTCATCATCATCATCATCAACATTATTATTATGATGAGCATTCACATTTCTTTTTTCGTTTTCAATTGATAGCATTTAGCATATTTAAATTTTTGCTTCTATTTATAAATTTATTTTACTATTTCTCTTGAATATTCGTTTTCTGGCATTTTGCTTTGTTGCGATTTGTAATTGATTTTCAACATTCATTAGCTTTGCTTTGTTTCACTCAAATGACCGGCAGCTGAAAGCCAAAATAAAAAAATTCAGTTTTTTATTTTCAATTTTCATGCTGGCAAATATCATTTTGTTGCCATACACAGCCACACAGAAACACACCCAACAGCGGTCCTATGTTAAATGTTGCAGAATTTCGCTTTAAATGTAATTTTTTTCGATTTCATTTTTCCTTTTTTTTCTCCATTTTGTTGTTTGAATTTTTACTTTCGCATGTGCGACTTGATTTCCGTTGCAAATGGCTGCATATTGTATAGAGAGACGGAGCGAACGAACTAGAGCGAGTTGTGGGGAGATATTATAAGTGATATTTTGAAAGCGTTGCGTTTATGGGCCATTGTATTGGGAAAAAAATAACGTCGGAAGGGCATTGCCAATGCCCTTTTTATTGTTAAATGGTGCGTATGATTTATATTTCGTTTTATTTTTATTTTTTTTTTGTATTTTGTATTATATTTTCAATGCCATTTCATGTTCTTTCTAATGTTGATTTTATTTTCATGATACACAACCGAATGATTTTTCTCTTTGGTCGTGCTTTCTTACAATTTGATTTAAGAAAGGACCAAAATGCAAATGCTCTGCAATTAAAGTATATTTGCGAAGAAAAAATTCAAGAAAAAACATATATGTATGCTTGCCCTCGGTTGGGTAAGCTAAAAACATGAACTACATAAATTATGTCAAAGCTGCAATCAAAAATGACAAGGACATAAGAGATAATGCACATAAAATATGTCAGAAATGTTTAGACAAAACAAACGAGAAGACTATAGAGAGAGACAGAGCCAAAATGGTAGCACAACAAAATATGCCAACTGACGGCCAAAATGTTTGCATGTTTTGGCCAAATAAACTGAATGAATTTTAATAGATCCACAACAAAAAACACAAAGCAGAGCACTGAAAAGACACGATAAAAAAAAACCCAAAAGGAATGTGTCGGCTGCTATAAGTACAATACCGAAACAGAAAAAATATATATTTTTTATATTCCTAAGAAAAATGCCTTAAAAGTAAATGTGAACATGGAAGAAGAACAAATTGTTTTTCAGGTTTTTTTTCTTTTGACATTTGGCATGCCAACAATACTAGTACACGGAGACATGAAAAAGAAGGCGAAACTGTCGCCATTGCAAAAATAAAAAAAATATATATATATATAATAAAATCTACAAATAGATTTTAAGCAATTTCACTTGTGAGCGAACGCAATAAAAATCAAGAATATTTGCCACACACACACAGACACACGAACACACATGCATAGTGCCGTAGCGGAAAAGTAAATAGGCGGCGACGACGATGGCGTCTACTGATAATACGCTACTATTGAAAGCAACACGAAGGATAATGCACACGCACACACACACACACACAAAGACGAAGAAAGAGAGTGAGAGCAAAAGGCAGAAAAACGATTAAACTACATTTGTTTTGGCTTCGGTTTTATGCTCGAGTTTTCAATATACTACTACTTCTCTGTTATATGCAAAAAAAAAGGAAGAAAAAAAAATAAAGCCTGCAGGATATCTCAATAGAGTCACGATTATTTACACGCCAAGCGTATAAAAGCTAGTAACATTGAGGCAACTACTGCCACCTTTGCCTTTCTCATTTTCTTTCTTTCTTTATTTGCTTTTGTGTGTGTGTGTCTGAGTGTGTGTGCAAAATGGGAAATTGAATTTCACGCAAAGGCCGACAACGACGGCCACAGGAATAACCCAAGCACAAGAACCCAGAACCCAAAAAGAATAAGAAAAAAAATAATAAAATCATGCTTAAGGAAAATTTACGCCGACCAAGTTGAAAGTTTAGTGGAGCATCCTCGTCTTAGAAAAGCACGTGCGCGCAGTCGAAATGAAAATCGAAAGCAATAAAAAAAAATAAAGAAAGAACGCAGGAAAAAAAAAAGTGAAATAAAATAACATTGAGGCCTCAGCAGCACTGTGGCGTATACGTAATGTGAGTTGCGCTCCGCAACTTGACAATATGCTCCAACAAATGCTGCATACTTATTGGGGCATGCAATCGCTTGACAACGCCACTGAAGCACCAATTTTCCTATTGAAGAAAATCAAGTGAATATAACAACAAATATGAAATACTCCAGACATGCCAAAGATATATAAAAAAAAATAACCACAAAATGCATTTTTCAATTTCTACTTCTTTTTTCCCATATTATAAAAGTAACCACACTGGCAGCCCTTAACAATGATGAAATATAAGAGCACGCAACAAAAAAAATGAAAAAAAGGGAAAAAATGAAGAAAAAATATATTTATATGAATACAAATAAAAGCCAGAAGCATTTTATGCAAAATTGCGCAGGTAGCATAAGCTGGCAAATAAATACAATAACCAAACAAATACGCGTAAGCAGTAGAGGAAGCAAAACTGAAAAGAATAAATAATAAAAAAAAAGAAAATTTGCTTTTTATGTTTTTTTTCTTTTTTTGCATTTACGTTTAAGTCACAATATAAGCGCACGTATACTCTATAACAATGACATTTCTATAGCATTTTACTGAATATGAAATATTTTTTATATTGAGCGCTTTAATCAGCTTTAATCAGCTGCAAAATTTTGAAAAAATACAAACAGTTATATAAAAAAACATTAAATTTGAAATGTTATCAATAAAAACTATTTTAATGTGGCAATCAAGTAACGAAATGGACATTGAAAAAATTATAAATTTATTATAATCTAATAAAATGTTTATTATGTTTTGATGTTACTTTGATATCCCTTTTAAATTCTAACAATGAAACCGAATTAGAATAAAAAATTCAACATTTTTGTATTTCTCTTTAATTTAATACTGTTTAAATAGAGTTCAGGTAATAATTATTATTCTTAGGGTTGCGAACCCTTTTTCTGTAAATTGTAGTTGAAATGCATTTGCATTTTTAATTCGCCTTGTTTTCTTAGCTCTTAACATAATGCCAGAGACGTGTGTCATTTCTTGTGGCCTGTTACTGTCAGCTACAAACCAAAAAATAAAAATAAAAGAAAGTCCGCATAACTTTAACAAAATTAGTGTAGAACCCCAGCATAGCTAAATTGGCTTGTCAGTTAGCATTTGTGTTTCTGTTTCTGTTTCTGTTTCTCTTTTTCTGTTTGTTGTTTCAACTCAACTTATTGTTAGAGTATGACTTTCCCATTCTATTTACCTATTTACTTGTCATCCAAGTTGCGACTGAATTAATATACAATTGCATAGCTGAAGGCGCATTTAAATAAACAAACTAAATATGTACGTGACGAGCGGAAAAAGGGACTTTGTAGAGGGTGAGTTATAAACTTTTGTCGCATTCATAAATATTCATAAATAAGCACTAAGTAAAACATATTTTCCATTTGATTACCAAGCCAAGTTTTGTTGTTTACAGCTTGCGGCATACAACAAATGACAGTCAATTTTTGTCAAACTGTCGCCCTGATAAAACTCATTAAAGCACAACTTTCAGCTCCGATATGGTAACAAACAAAAAACCGAAAAAAAAAACGAAGCAGAGCAAAAAAAATATGTCTGCCAAGCGCTTCGCGCCTCATTACAAGCTATTTCCGTTTCCTGTTCACACGCTTCATTCATGTTATTGTTGTTGGCTTTTCTTAAGAAAAGAAAATCCGTGTTTAGCTGATCTATATCGAAACTTTTTTTGTCGGCTTTGATGATGGACTCTGTGATATGGCTTCCATGGTTAGTTACTTTGCTGCTTCCTCTTTTTTTTTTAGCCATTTGGGCGTTGGCACAGCTGTGCAGAAGCAACAACTAAATTAAAATTTACAGCACTTAAAATGGAAACGTGCCCATTTTATTAAATAAATTTTATGTGAGCGACAACTAGAGAGAATGAGTAAAAAAAAGAAGACCAAATGGAAAATGGAAAATCTTGTTGTAATAATGAAATTTACTTGCTTATAGCTCAACCCAATAGTCCTTGTTGTTGTTGTTGTTGTGTTTGCAAATAAATTAGATATTTAATGATGACCGCAGGCAGTTTTGTTGATTGCTCTGGCACAGACAGTAAATTTAAATTTATTTTTTTTTTCCAACTTTTTTTATATTTATTTTCCTAAGATTTATTTAATTCAATTAAAGTTATTTTTTTAATTGAACGCATTGTTGCGTAAACTAGTGACTGGCTTCAGGTCATTTAAGTAATAGGTTTATTTGTGGAAATTTTTGTATTTTTCTAAAGAAAAATAAACTTTAAGTTTATACTTAGTACATAAGCTTAAGCTGTCTGTCTAAGTTTTCTTTTTTCCAATTTTTCTCTTTTTTGAAACTCTAAAATTGCATTATTTTCTATATATATATATATGTATATATTTTTGGATAATTGAATTAGCAAAACATAAAAAAAAAACGAAAAGTTTTCGTCGTCAGGGCGCTTACTTTCACTTGAGTGCTTTTGAAAGCTTTTGACACTTGTCTGCTGCAGCAAGGATATGCAGGCGGACGTTTGGTCATTCGCTAGGGACATCAAATGCTTGTTCTTAGCTAATGAATATTAGAAGAAAACTGCGTCCCTAATGCATAACTATAGACATAAAGAGAACACGGAACATAGAAAGAGAGAGAGAGAGAGCGAGCGCTTACTTTTGAATATGAATTTCAATTTTTGCTCCTATTGCACATGTCTAACAGTTACACCCCCAAGGACAACAGTCTCAAACACACACACACACACGCACACATAGTTTTGGGGTCGACTGACTGTCTGGCTGGCTGCCTGCCCGTCTGTGCCAACAAATTGCAGCAGTCAACAACCTTAGCCAAGTTTAAGGTAATAAGCTAACACAAAAAAAAAGAGAGAGAAAAGAAACCGAGAGAAAAGTTAACAAGACGTTGGCAAAAACTTAACATTAAGCATGCACACACATGTGGCCCAAACGGGCGTTAACTGCATTCAGTGTTGCCAATTTTTTTTTGTCTTCTCTATAAATAATGAAGAGAGCGGAAGAAGCTTATTATTAAATCATTCAAGCCAGTTTTTTACAAAAATACAATCTTAATTAATATTTAAGTAATATGGGTCTGATTGCTCCAAGACGACTCTTCAAGGCTAAAGAATAAATTTAAATAATGCGTTTCGAGAGAGCCCCACGTTGTGCGCCTAAAGTCTGCCTACAAAATGATTGCTTTTTCATAAAAAAAAATGAGGGCTAAGCTGACAACACTGATGCATGATGATGCGTTACACTTGGCCAAGTTGCACATATGCATAAGTAATGTTTGACAAAGTTCATGCAACTTGAGGCATAAAAAAGAAAAGAGGCTTTAATATGCTGCCTGCCTCTTTAATTATTTTAGCTCAAGGCGACGGCTGCAATGTCTGCTTCAAATCATATTAAAACTTTTTTTTTATTTTTGTTGCTTGTTTTGTACTCACAAGAGACGCAAAGAAATGGAAAAGGAAATAACAGAAGCAGAAAAAAGAATAAAAAAAATTAAGAAACTTTCTACGCCGCAAAATGAACTGTACAATGTGTCTGGGTTGTCTTTGTCTGACGGAGTCTTGCATTAACAGACCAGGACGTCTGCAGGACACCCTCTAATTATTATGCTATATGCGTGCGTGCGGGCGTACGGGCGGACAGGCAGGCAAAACAAACGTACAAACGTAAATAGCAAAGCAGACGAAAGAAAGAAAAGAAATATAATAATAATAATGTCCAAAAAAAAAAAAATAAAATCAAAAAAATAATAAAAACTCTGTGGAAACTGGAAACTTCTTACCAATGCCATCTCTGGCCGTACACTCTCTCTCCGTTCGGCTACCCAATTTCGATTTCAATATGAATCAGACAACAGGCCCCAGAGAAATACAGACAGACAGACAGACAGACAGACGAAAGAGAGTTAGCTATAAATTGGCTATGGCGGATGCCTACAAAACTATTGAGAAAGAAAAGAAAAACTAAAACTTTTCCTTTCACGAATAGTGAAACAGCACTTAAATGCTACGAGAACATAGTTAGAACTGGCAACAAACTTCAAATGCAATTAAGTTTCGACCAAAAGAAATCTCTGCTCTCTCAGCGATGGGCCACAAAAATTTCACGCATTAGCCAGCTCAATAAAAATTGCAAAGAACTTGAGTTAATGCCAGCCGCAAATGCTTTTCCTCTCTCTCTCTCTCTCGTATACACATTGGCTTTAACTGCATTGCACAATGTGCGGCATTAAAAATGGCATTAAAAATAACAAAGAAAAAAGAAGTTAACAAAAAAAAAAAAAAGAAGAAAAATTATTATTTCACATTTAGCACGTAACGCACATAAATCCTTTTAAATAAACGTTTGGCACGTTTTTTGTAATATTTTTTTTTTTATTTTTGCAACGAGACGAGGATGTCGACAACGGCGAGTCCTGTCCACGTCCATGGTGCATCCACACAGTTGCCAGGTAGCAGATCCTTAAGTCTTATCCTTGCCAACGTTTGTTATTTCTTTTATATATATAAATTATTTTTTTTTTTAATTTCTTTTTGGTTTTTCTTAAAAAATTACTTAAAACAGCAGCAGCACCCACAACAGAGACAGTGGCGGACGGACCAACAAGATGGGGGATTATCCTGTCGCGATTCTCAGGAAAGTCTTGCTGTGCTGCATGCAAATGGGTTACAAACGATGCTTGGGCGTTGAAATTAATCATGCTGCATTATAGTGGCCAAGCCGAGCCAAGTGGGCGTGGCCAAGGCGTTGCAATTGCTGTTTTCAACTTGCGTTTTAATTGAACGACTGAAGAGAGAAGAACTTTACTGCTTGGTGAGATTTGGTATTTAATGTAGCATACTTTTAAGCGCACTTGACATGCACGAAACCTAGACAAAGCAAGCAGTGCAAGCAGTTTAGCCATTTTTTTGTTTACTTAAACCCAATAAAATGTATTTTGTATCTAAATAATATATAAAAAATAAGAATAATCATTAAAATTTCCATCTCTGGCCATTTGAACTGATTTTTTTTTTACATCTTCTTTTTCAAGTTTCCGCTCTTTGGTGATAGTTATCGATACTTTCGTAACACTGCATGCAACTATGTTGCCACTAATTGCTGCATTGTCTTGCCAACAGGAACATTCATCATGCATTATCTTCAGCGAAAATGCAAATAATATGCAAGATGTTGGAAAAACTTATTTTTTATTTTTTGGTATAATACTACTACAAGTTGCAGCTTGTAGTATTATATATTATATTGATGCTGCTGCTGCAATGCAGATAAAAGCCATCTTCTTAGCCAGAATATAACGAGCGACACGTGAGAACTTTTTAACACGTACATATCGAAAAAATTTACGAGTTGTTGCATTATAACTCTGTCTTTTATCCCACTTCCACTTCTGTCTTTATTTATCTATCTGTCTATGCTTTGTGATTTATTTGGCGAGTTTGCGTGAACTGAGTTTAATTTTGCTGCTTTTGGCCAAAATCACTTGCCAGTGCCACTGCTCCGTAAGTTGTAAGGTGCCACCGACATAGCACGCGATAAGGCTGCACACACTTGAGGGCGGTAACCGCAAAATAGAAATAGAAGCAGAAAAAAAAAAACTGAAGGCGCTGCACAAGTAGCAAAGAAAAAATATGAAAAAATGAAAGCAAATGCACAAGGAAATGCAAAAAAAAACATAAAAAAATGACACGAAATCGTTAAGAGCTTCTAGCTTCTAGGTAGCGCGTGCCCAGGCAACGGAAATGCTTGGCCCCTTGCAAGTAGCAAGAGTAGGCAAGTGTCGCAGCGATAAGCAGCTATATAGCACTCCTAACCTCACATTTCGAAAAATTATATGCAAATGTGTGAAAAGCCAAAGGACAACTGTGTATGTATGTATGGAGTAAGCGTAGAGACTTGACTGGTAAAGCGATATCCTGTAACTTTTTTTTATTTTATTTTTTTGCAACCCTTTTACTCAAGACACACACACACACACACAAAGAGAATACACCTGATAGACGGGCAGACACACAGACACAGGTAAGGGTAGTGTCATGCCACTGTCCTCTGGCATTGGATGGGTTGAGTATTATGAGCATGTAAACAAACGAAAGCTTTTGAAAAGTTGCATGATTTATGCCAGAATTTTTGGGCTTCTTGATGGTAGTAGTTGGACTTTAAGTGCTGCCATGTGAAATATCTATTTAAATTTATAAAAATAAAAATGTCTGCGCATGAAAATCAATAAAAGCAACATTTATCGATAGACTTTGAAGTACTATCTGCTAGAGATGATAGCGATATGACAGGCATCTAGCTAGAGTAAGGCATGCAACCAGACTATACTACGACAAAGTACTAGTATAAAGTGGAATGCGCATAAATTTCAATTTTCATTGGAAAAATATATAAATTTAATGCTTGTAAAAAAATGCGGGTAATTTGCGTTTTTTTTTTTTTTTTTTTGTTGATACTCTCACACATATGTATGTAGATATATGTTGCAGCCGCAACTTCACTCATGTGTAGACATAAAGGATGTATGTGCTTTTTATGTGGTTGATTTTAAATGGTCTACTTGAAGTGCTGAACAAAAAATTGTCATATGAAAAATGCATAATAAATGTGCTTGATTGGTATGGGAAATGAATTGTGTCTGTGTGTGTGTCTGCTCTCTCCATTTTTTATTTTTGGGGTTTTTATATAGATATATATTATTTTTTTTTTTACTATCAACAACATTGGCTGATTGATTTTTGGCCCTATTGCTAGGGCGTTATCCAATCAGTTGAAATGTTTGGGGTGAGCATGAATGTTAAAATAGCGATAGTAAAATAAATAAAATTTATATATTCGTATAGTGCGAGTAGTTGGGAATTTTCAAAACGAATCATAAAAATAAAATGAATAAAAACCAGTGTGTACATATATATAATTTATAATAAAAAAGAAACGATTTAACTCTGGCGTGTCATCAAGTTTTAGTTTTACAAAAATAAAAATTTATGAATTTTTAAAAAATATGTTGCCCTGAAGAAAAGTGCTTATAACGAGGAAAATCAAGTAGAAAAACCTTTCCGAAAAATCTATCAAATCATTAAAATAGTATCTTTTGATATAATTTTTACTCCCTAATGTCTATAATTTTGATCAATATTAAAAAATAATCAATTTAACTTTAACTTCTTTCCTATTTCGCTTCGCGCTGCGCTATTTTTCGTCGCGTATGCATATCAAACGTTAAGTGACGGTGCTTCTCGTTCGGTTTGGCGATAGGTGGCGCTATTATAGCTTGGGAGACGTGCATTGGGTTCGTATCGTTGAGCCACTTAAAGATGTATTCGTTGTTTCATTTTACATCCGAATGAATATATTTTTTATTATTTCTTGTATTAGTTAAGAAAAAATTATTTTAATCGATTTTTAATAGTTTTTATTTTTGTTAATTTTATTTGTTTGTTTTTTCATTTACGTTTCTAACTTTTTACTTTTGTGCTATCGATAAAACTTCAATAGAATTTAATACAAAAAAATACTTAAGCTCTCCTCTACTAAATACTACATAATTATATTAGCATAAACTATGTTAAAAAATTATTTTTTTGCCATCAATTATTTACTTATAGATAATTTTTAGAGTTTTGCAGTTTGAGTGTTTGAACAACTAATTAATATTAAATATGCACATATTTAGTGTGTGTGGTTGTTTTTATCAAATAGTTGATTTAAAAGTGTTTTTTGTTGTTGTTGTTTTTTGCCTGATTTGTTGATTAGGGAAAATTGAACATCAGACTGAAGCGCTTAAGTAAATATATGTATGTATGTGTATGTAGTTTGTTTGTTTGAAGCGTGTTGTTAAACAATGTTAATATTAAGCGCTTTAAATATTTAATGTGTTTCTAATTGTGCGGCAATGTGTGTACAAAACACACACACAGACACACAAACACACGCACATTGTTATGCGTAAATTATGCAAACAAACATTTGGCATGGAATTTATCACAACATGGCCGCATATTGCATTGCAAATGATTTATTGTTTCAAAATTAAAATTTCATGTGTATTATTAGTTTCGATAAGTTAAATTTCAACTAGTACAAGAACAACAGCTGGTCCAAAAAAATATCAAAATAAAGTAAAAAAAAAAACAACAAATAACGAAGCTCTCGTCGATTGTGCTCGACTACGAGATACCCCGATCCAAGCGTCGAAATACCCACAAAATACATATAATAGCAAGAACTATTCAAACGCACTACAGTATGGTGTCTTACAAATTTCTTTGCTTTATAAAACTTGCCATTTTGATCCGATAGCCATCAAATTCGTACAGTAGATCAATATTACAATAAGAATTACGAATACTGAGACTTAAGATCACAGATGAAAAGTTGCACCTGTTATTCGAGATTTTTGATTTTGGGAGTTGCGTGCAAGGCATCCAAAAATTTGTTGATGCAGTTCGATCACTCGTAAGCTCATTAGTATACATTCCAAGTTTCACGACAATAGCTAGAAATTCTTATAATCTCTAAGATCGATGCGTTCAAACAGACGGACAGACGTATACGGCAAAATGTACCTGGCTTTTGATGCTCATCAAGAATATACATATATACTTTATAGGGTCGCAGATATTATCGAACGCCTGTTACGTACATACATTGTAATAGAACCATAATACCCCTATTTCCATTTTTCATATGGATCGGGGGTATAATAAATTAAAAAGCAACAAAAAAAAAGATATTAAATATGGCTGAAAATACAACATGAATTTAATTGCATTATAAAAACTAATTAAAATTGTAGACAAGCACTTACGCTAACAACATTTATTTATTGTTGTTGTTTAGTTGCTCTTTAGCAATTATTGTTGTTTATCATTTGTAGTGTGTAGTGTAATAGGCTTACCTGCAATTAAAAGAATAAAATACATGAGAAAAACTATATACGAGTATGTACGAGTGTATATATGTATATGTATAAATAAAAATTGCATTAAATGATTTGTTTAATGTTTTTCTTTTATTTTTATTTTTTGGACAAGCCACAAAGGACTCATTCAACTGCCGCTGCTGCTGCTGCTGCTGCAGTGTTCACAAAAGTTCATCAACAAAAACAGGCACAGTCATAAAAATATATACACTTGGCCAGTTGGTCACTTGAGGCACAGAGCTGTCAACGCTTCTGTTTAATGCCTGACTGCCTGGCTGGCTGGTTGCAGTTTTTCACATGCCGCAGGTAATTTGTTGCTCATGACTAACGCACAATGCCTTGAAGATTGGTTTGAAGTTGTTGGACTTTGTCCATTTGGAAAATGCTCTTATAAAATAAACAAAAACAATCTCATGGCACGTCAACAAAAGCCCCAAAGGCAACAACACACACGCACACATAGCTCCAGAGGCATCGAAGCAAGCTAAAAATGGTTAGACAACGAGCAATTACTGTTGTTGTTGTTTTTGTTTGTTTTCCTTTTTTTTTTTGTTGCTTTTGTTGCATCTTTCAATTTAACCCTACTTTTTTCTTTCGTCCAATTCATTTTCCATTGCCTCTGTAACTATAAAAAATATAAAGCAAAAAAAAAAAAAAAATAAAACTGAAGGCAGCAAAATTGAAATGACATAAAATGAAAATTCCAGTAAGATACTAGTACACTACGTGCACACAATATAACAACACAAAGGTCCATTGGGGATCATCTGCGTAGTATGCTGTTGTGTTGACTTGCCAGTCTGTAGCTATCAAGTTGAAACTATGAAGGCTTCACATGTTTTACTACTAGTTTACACACACACACACACACATTCTCACTCCTGTGTATGTGTACACTACTATAATGGAAAAAGTGCCCCAGCCAAAAAAAAGTAATCGAGCAGCAAAAAGGCCCCAACTTGCAAACATTATTTTCTCAACTTGTTTACTCTTATTCTCTATACACTTGAAGAAAAACAAAAATTAAATTCAGTTTTAAATATGGTCACACTTTTAATAATTAAAAGAAAATAATATAATTACATATTGTTTAAAATAAAAACAAAAGCAAAATCATTATAATTTATACAAATATTATCTATTAATATCACCGAATTCATTTTATTCCCAATTAAAATTTTGAGAGGTCCCAACATTATTACCTCTTAGAACCACATTATTTTCAATATAAAAATAAATAGATTTTATCAAAATATTTATATCAAATTTAAAGAAAAATGGTTCCAAATTAACAGAATATTTATACATTTTAAAGTAAATTTGTATATATTTAAATTATAATTCACAATTTCCTTTTATTTGTTTTTTTTTTTTCAGTGTACTCATACACGTCTATTGCAGCTCTTGAGAGAACATCAACTTGTGCATTCTGCTAACTCATCTTACTTTCAAGTTTACAAATAATCAAGTTAGAGAGCCAAAGGCAAAAATGTCACAAGTTGTCACAAGCCTTTCATATCCATTATCCAGCTTCTGCTCCTGCTCTACCACCTCTCCTGACCAAAGTTGATCTCTTTCTGTAAGTTATAGATGAATTCACAACCTTTTGCATTCATTTAGCGCCCGGACGCCAATTACAATGACAATGAGTAATTATTTGGTACAAAGCAGACCGACCATAGAAGAGAACCCTAAAAAAAAAGGGAATTTTAATAGCAGTTGCAGCTGTTGCCTTAGCCAAAAATTTGGGGGAAGACATCAACTTGCCGCAAATTGCTGCCAGATTAATTTTTTACTTGAAAAAAATGTTTTAATGAAGCCTGAAAAATACCTAATGGCAGCCATTATATGCATTGTCAATAAGTCTCTATTGTTTTGCAAGGTGCGAATTATTTAATCAATTTTCATCTCTTCTATATTTAGTAGAACTGACTTAATGCAAATGATAATGCAAATGCGAATGCCATTAACAATAATAATGCATGGAATGCATTAATTACTTGATGGCTGACAAATGAATAATGGTTGCTAAGGATTTTTGGTAAAAACAAAAATTTTCACATATGTGACGACAATTTTATCATCGTACAGATAATGAGCGCTACGCTCTGATAATGTTAATGATACTGCCTCCCCCTCGCCACTGTGCCACTCCAAATCACAAAATTCTAATGCCAAATGCCAAATGCAACGAATATTACATTAGAGCACGTTTCGGTTCTATCCACCCTGTCGGCGGTCACTAATCCCCTTCACAGTTTTGGACATTAAGTGGGCGACACCCTAAACAATGTACTGTACTGACATTATATCAATTACTCAATATGACCAGCAACCACCAATATACTGATACAACTGCAATAGCAAACTCAGAAATTGCAACTGAAATTGAGCATTGCAATTGATGCAATAATTTAGAGAATTGACATTTTTGGGTGAGTCCAAAATCCTATTGATGTTGTGCGCTCGATGGTACAACAGATGTATGTATGTATGTACATTTGTTATACAGTACTATGTGGCATGCATCAATCCACTAACTACAGATACATAGATACGCATTATACTATTTCTTTAAAAAAAAGAACTAATAAAAATAATACAAATTTTTATCTTAAATTTGAAACGTTCACATTTTTTGTGATATTCTCAAATTTATTAATAATATTAAAATTTTTTTTTTAAATTGGAATATAAAATTTAATAGTTGGGCAAATAAAATTGTGATTATTAATATATGGTTAAGATAGACAGGTTATATTCAAGTAAATTGTTTATGTTTCCGAAATAACGTAGAAATTTTGGCAGTTTTGTCTTTTTTTTCTTTCAACACCACACGAAACGTGTATGAAAATATCAGTACTCTAGCTCTTACCGATGATTGTAACTTTATAATCAATTCAGGATATGTATTTAATAATTAAACTAATTATACAAATATTATTATTTGTTGTAATTTATAATTATTTATTAAATAAAAAGTCAAGTTTGTGTTTTATGTTAAATTCACTTGTTTTTTATATTATTTATAATTTACACACACACAGGCTGGTTATCGCAATAGAATAATAAAGAATCTATCGATAAACATATATATATTGAGAAGCGCACTCGATAGTGTGACCATGTTGTGTTATGTTAATTTAGACAACATATTATTATAATATATGTATTTTGTAGTTTATTTTTAAGTTTTTGTATTAAAATTATGATACAAATAAGTATCATAACTTATTTATGTTTAAAATTATTAATTTTTTTTTTTGTTGAAAATTAAGACGCTTAAAATCAATAACTTTTAATGTTTGGCTCTTTCTTCAAATTTAGCGCGCACAATGTCAGTTGTTTAACGTAATAAATGATAAATTTCCAGATGATCCAACGCTTACCTCATCAGCAGACTTTACTACCGACTGAAGTCGCGCTTCTACCATCCATACTATCATTACAACACTAGAAGTTGTTAGGAATTCTTCTGCATTGCATACATATAAAATGCAAAAAGTCTTCTTATCGATACGGACACGCTTATTCATTTGTGCCTGTTCACGAAAAAGAAGTGTCAAAAATATAAAAAATATTTTTTTTTTACTTATATTTTAGTTAATATCAATAAATAAACGTAAAAAATTGTTTGTTCTTTTAGATGTGTGTATTTATTTTATTTTTCTATTTAGTTTACAATTTTTTTGGTAGCGCCATCTATTATATTAACAAGTTTTATTGATCATATCAGAATGTGATAATCGAGGTGATCTGTTGATTTATTTCTATGATTGTTTAGATATCTGCGCGATTTTTATGTTTTTTTATTATTTTATATAAAATGTGTGTGAGTCTGTGTTTGTGTGTATGTGTGTGTATTAGTTTTGCTGTAAAACGTTTGCATGTATGAGTGTGCGAGTGTGTGTGTGTGTGAGTGAATTGTTAAAAATGCTAAAAAAAAATCTGATTCGCATTTAAAATTTCAAAATTCTATGTTTTATCTATTTATACGATATATATATTTTTTTTCTATATCCGGTGCTGAGCACATTTTTACTATTTTTATTTCCATTGATGTTATATAAGTGCTTTTTTTTACTTTTAAAAATTTTTTAATCTATTTTGATAGTTAATTTTCTATTTTTTTTTGTTCGTGAATTATTATTTTGTATTTTTTTTTTTTTCATTTTCATTTTTTTTCCCCTGTGTGTGTGTGTGAGAGTTGTTGTTGGAGAGTGTTTCGTTGTGTGTGTGTTTTTGTATTTTTTTTTATGTTGTTGATTTTGTACTGTACGAAGCTAGACTAAAAAAGTATATATAGTATATATATATATTTTGGTATTTTTTTTTTTTTGTTGGCAACACCTAATGCACATTTAACAGACCATATTTATACGATACGATATTAAGATAGTATTTGTTTAGTTGTCTTTCGAGTTTTTGTTTTTCTTCTTTTCACATTTTTTTTGTTGTCTTTGAAATCGATTTTTTTTTTCTGAAGTCTGTCAAATGATAGATTCGAATTGTCGAAGCTTCGAAATGTTAAGTGTCTAACGTAAAATTTAAAAGTGTAAATCCGGTGCAAGCTGAGCAGCTACGATACGATAATATACATATATATCATATTATTATTATAATCATTTTTTTCATTTTTTTTTTTTTTTTGCTTATGTATGATGTATATATGTCTTATATCTCGTTAGGTCTTAGATATATATGTATATATACACTTTTCTTATCATTTCTCATTTTTTCTCAGTAATACAACTATTTATGGCTATCAATAGTTTTTTTTCTTTTTTTTTTTTTTTGGTAAAGCTGCTCGGGATTTTTGAGTTCAATGTGGTACAGCAATTGTTATTACTTGGACGCTTCGGTGTTGTTATTTTTCTTGATATTATTAATATTATTGTTATTATTGGAAATGGTACCCAAATGATGATGATTCAATTGCATAACCTGCTCCTTAACAATATTACCCATCTCTGGCTGATCAGTCCAAATGGATGTTGTTGCATTATCCAACAAATGTCTTGGTGATGGTTGAGCACTTTGGGAATTTGATGAACCTCCACTAAGTTTCTTCAGGGCCGCCGTTTCATTTTCGGAATCTTCAGTTAATTGCGTCATCTGTATGGTTGGACCATCATAATTTTCAAATATCGATTTCAGACAACGTGTCGACTCCAGACGTCTATATGAGGCCAAAAAGATAGCACGAATGCGATCAAAAATCTCTGGATCATAGACAGAACGTGCCGTATTTGTTAAATCAAAGGGCTCCTCAATGCATAGCTCATTCCATTGATGTATATCATTTTTGACAGCCTTCGAGTTACGGCAGGTTTCTACTGGCAAAACACCACCGATACGTATCGATATTGCAAATTTTCCATACTCAAACATGCTATAATAGTGTAGAAAGCATAATAATAGCTCTCCCAACGTCTGATGATTATCTGATTGATATGGTGTTAGAACTTCATTCATGTCCACATATCCAAAATCTGTTGGTTGCATTATGCTAAACTTTTCCGGATATAGCTTATGAAGGCATGGCAATACGGGTGGATTAACGCCAGATTGTAGAAAATGTATAACCATTAGCATTAATGAATAACTGGAGATGGTCATATTTTTAGCATTATTGATATTATGATGTTGGGCCCATTTTTTAATGGTTAATGCCATCGGACGTAGACGCCATTCCAATTGGGAATAACAATACATTAAATGTGTATTTCGTATGCCAACGGAATTATTAAAATTGATGTCCACTTCAACTTTATGACGTCGATCCGTGAAACGTAGGATCGGTACACGTGCCTCAATCAAATTGAATTCCTGAAATTGTTCGGTTGCGATTAACATTTCACGCATTAGCTGCAAATGGTAAACGGCTTCCATGCGTGGATCAATATTTGGATTGGTGCAAGCCAGCATACAAATGTCCATGTCCGAACATTTGGAACCAAAATATGATATCGATGAGCCAACCAAATACAGGCCATAACGTGGATAAACAGCCTGTGGTGGTAGCATATTTATTTAATATGTTATCGATTAATCGATAAGTCGATTATTTATTTTATTTCATCGTTAACTTACCATCGTCACCTTATAAATAAAACGCCACAAACGCATTTTGGTCTTGTAAATGTGTCGCGTTTGCTGCGCCTCCAGAAATTTCTGCCAAATCGATAACGTCAATGGATCCCATTTGGAGCGACTTATCACTGAACGCGGCGGACGTTTCATTTCCACCAGCTTGGCACGAGTTAAAAACCGATCCGCTGGCGTATAACCAAAAAACTCATGCCAATATCGATTCTGCATCGTCAGTGGCTGATCATCGTCCACAGACTCATCCTACTCCAAAACAAATAATGAAAAAAAATTTTTTTTTTTTTTTTTAATTTTTTAACGAAATCCTACCTTAATAATATTGCCATTGGTAGCAATTACCAATGCTGTATTGCTTGCATGAGCCGATGAGCTACACGATAAAGCTGTCGACTCTGAACCATTATTATGCTCCTCGTTATCAATGCTGTTGCTGCCGCCAATGGGTGATGGCTTCGATTCTGTCAACATATCACCGCAACAGTGTGTTACTGAGCATTTATAGCCATTTTTTAGATGACCATGAGTACCGCGACGTTCCGATTCCTTAAGATTATGCATATCACCGAATGGCACCAGATTGGGTCCCTTAAGATCGGGCAATTGGGCACTTGTTGCCAGTGCGAGACAACTTATTGTTATTTTGCGCACCATCGACTCCAAAGATGCATCGCTCTGTTCACTCTCCGTACTTTCACTTGAGGTGCTTGGCGTCAAACTGGCAAAAGATTGCTGATCATCAAAATCACCACAATTGCTCCCCATGGGCTGTATCAATCCCTGCGGATCCGGTTCCGCTGAATATTTGACATTTGCAGCTGCAGCAGCGGCAGCAGCAGCAGCTGCCGCAGCAGCAGCAGCCGCTGCATATTCCAAAGCATCACGCTGTTCGAAATCAGATTCATGATGCAGATCACTCTCGGATGTCACACTGCTAACAATTGCTAAATTCTGAAATTGTTGCTCCTGTTGCTCCATATGATCGATATGTGCATCTGTATATTGTTGTATCGAATATCCAGCATTTGTTTGATTCATTTGTCTGGAATTATAACAGCGTGAGTGTTGACGTTGCAAGTCTGCCGCATATTTGGACATTTGACGGTTATGTGGTTGATAGTTGCTGCCACCACCACCACCACCAGGGACTTGCTGATTTCTATGCTGTCCACCACTAACACCGCCAACGCTACCGCTACCGCCACCGCCACCTCCAGGGCCAGGACCAGAACCCAATTCCAAGCCAACATTGGCTGCCAAGTAACGTGAACGATTGCGATAGCTACGCTGTTGTGGATTATATGATGGAATCGATGAATTTGATGCTGCCTCAACACGATTCTCAAAATGTGTTTTAGATGATGATGGTGAGACCGAATCCGATGAATTGGAGCTACGCAATGTGACCAGCTGACTTTTGGAACGTTTTAAATGTCGTGCAGTTGTTGATTGATAGCTGCTGCTTGGCTGATAGCCACGACGATTGTTGCCATTCATGTTCATGTTATTTTGTTCCATGTTATTGCTGCTGATGTTATTGTTGCTGTTGTTGATGTTGTTAATGTTGCTAATACTATTGCTGTTGCTGTTGTTGTTGTTGTTGTTGCTGTTGTTGTTGCTGTTCTGCATTGAAACTACCGAGTTCTGTTGATAGCCAATACCACCACCTCCACCTCCACCGCCACCACCACCACCTGCACCTCCAGCTCCACCGGTGCCGCCGTTGCCACCACGTTGATAATTGGCCCGTGGATCGAATGGATGCCGAATGCGCGTTCCAGGCGCGCCCACAGTAACATTCCCAGTTGTGCTGTTATAAAATGTCTTGGACTCGCGGGGAAAGGACATTGGACCATTCGGAGGACCGCGTCCTGGACCATATCTTTCACGTCCGGATGGCGCGACAGGACGACCATAGCGATCCACATGCGGATAGCCATTATTATTATTATTATTATTATTGTTATTATTATTATTGTTATTATTATTATTGTTATTATTATTATTATTATTTGTATTATTATTATTTGTATTGTAGTTCTCCTGTTGCGGCTCCTGTTGCCCCTGATGTGTATCCGCATTGGTTGCATTGGATGATTCAGCTGCCACAGCTGCTGTGGATATATTTGACGATACATGACGATAGCCACCACCTCCACGCGACATCGCTGCCTGATTATAATAGCCCGGATACATAAAACGTTGTGCACCATATGGATGTTGATCAAAGCCCAGCGGCATCATTGGTATACCATATTGTGAGGCATATCCTTGATTATATGGATAGTTTCGATCAAATTGCCAAACAGCATTCTCCGTATGCCATAGACGACGCTGCGGTCCGCTATAACCTTGACAAATTAATTGCGGTGTCGTTAGATTGCCATTGTTATTATTATTTGTATTTGCTGCCGCTGCTGCTGCGGCTGCTGCCGCTGCTGCTGCTGCTGCCGCCGCTGCTGCTGCTGCTGCTGCAGCTCCAAAGCGTGTATTTGGCGAATTTGTGCCCGAACGGGCGGCAACAGACGGTACGCCCGCCAACAATGGTAATTGTGTCGATGGCGGCGGTGGTGTTGTCCTCAATGTGCGCGGCGTTATCGATGTTGGTGTGGCTATATTTAATGTTATACCAGCCATATGACTGCCAATGCTATAGAGAAATCCCATTGAATATTTATAGCCACCGGGCGGTCGTGGATAGATTTCTGTAACAGTTTTATGAACTTTCTTCTTTCTACGGGTGCCAGGCAATGGAAATTCGTTTGGATCAAGATAATCTGATTGAAATTCCGAGCCAGCTTCCGAATCTGTTTCCGTGCTCAACGTTTGATATTTTTGTTGCTCCAGTTGCTGTTGTTGCTGCTGCTGCTGCTGTTGTTGTTGTTGTTGTTGTTGTAGCTGTTGCTGCTGCTGTTGGTGCTCCTGCTGCTGTTGCTGCTGCTGCTGCTGATGTTGTTGTTGTTCTTGCTCTTGCTGCTGCTGCTGCTGCTGAAGTTGTGATGTACTACAACATATTTCAATATTTTCCAAATTTTGTACTAAACTTACATTTGTACTGGCCTCAATTCCTGCATAGGTTATAGCTGAGGATTGCTCAATAAATTGCGGCAAAGGCTCCAACATTATTGGTATTGTATTATTAGCCGCTGCTGCTGTTGATATTACTGCTGTTGTTGCTGTTGTCGCTGCTGCTGCTGCTGCGGATGCTGTTGATACTGCTAATGATGAAAGCGCGGGCGTTGGCGTTAAAGTTGACGTTGGCGTTAGCGTTGGCGTTGGCGTAGGCGTTGGCGTGGTTGTTGTCGTAGCTAGCGTCGCTGTAGTTGTGGCCGTGCTGGTTGCACTTGCCGCCGCTGCCAGCGCAGTTGACATTGCTACCAGTGCGGCGCAATTACAAATAAACCGACATATAGTTCAATGTTCACGCAAATACAGAATTTTCCAAAAAAAATCCTATACAATCTAATGCGCGGGCGTGTGCTTAACCAAATTGCTCTAGACTTGTGTGTTCTTTATGTTTCTCAAAATGAGCAAATATTTGACAGCAAACTAAACGCCTTTTCTGGTCTCCCAGTACCCAAATGACTTTTCAGTGTTAAACAAACTAAATTTTTATATATATAAAAATGTATATAACACAAAACAACAAAAAAAAGAAGAAATTTTTCGAATAAAAAAAAAAAAAAAAAAACAAAAAAAAAATAGTTTTTAATTTCATCAATGTAATACAACCGACGACATCTTTCTTTTCACCCAAATCATATCGCACACAACAGCATATATAGAAACGTTGTCAATTTCTCATAATATTCACAATTATTCAAAAAAAAAAAAATATATATATATATATATATAGTATTTAGATGTGTTATATTCTTGTTATACAAATTTTTATATAATATTATTATTATTTTTTATCGCAGAGAACACTTGCGCTAAAGTTTTCGTAGAAAGTTAATTGTCATTCCGCATGACAGCTGATAATTATTATAAAATAGTGTTGGTAATTACCAAAAAATTGTTTGATTTATCGATTATTTCATATATAAATATATATAAATATATTAAGTAAGCTATGTAATCAATTAAATTAAATTTTATAGATATTTATAATAACAACATAATAAATGCATTAAATACGATAATAGAATACGATATATACATGTTTCATACATAACCTAACTTTTTGTAGTGTTGCATAAAGCGACTAAGCATACAACACTTGAGCCAAATTTCTTTGACGTGAACGCGAACAAAAGAGATACACAGACATACAGCATAGGGATGGGAGATACAAAGAAAAGTACAAAAGCTGACACAATTTGTGGCAAGTTGAAAGAAACATTTTGTTTGAATAAATCTGCATCAAACACTCAACATAGTTCCATTTTTTTTTCTTCTTTTTTTGCTAGGATATAAAGGCAGTTGCCCCAAAAAAAAAAATAAAATAAAAAAAAATGAAGAAAATTCCATTTACAATTTGATTTGCTTATGTAAATTATGAAAATTGCCCGCAGAGAGTAACCACAAGTAAGATTCGATTTGGCGGCTTAACAAAATGCAAGCCAACAACTAAAAAAAAAAAAGAATTTCTACAAAAAAAAAAGAGAATGAAATAAAATTGTTCATTGCTTTTTGGCTGTAATTTGAAACAAATCAAATTTATTGCCCAGACGCACAGGCGCCGCCATTGGCAATATACGGATGCGGATATGCGACAAGAGAGCAGCAGTAGCAGCAGCAGCAGCAGCAGCAATAAGCAGATGCGGTGAGCAGCATATGAAATGAGCCAGAAGTTTATACTAGAGTCCTATATACAGGGCGTTGTATATGCTCGTACATAATATTCTAATTAGATTTATAACGCAACAAAAACGTTTTGTTGCGCTACCAGAAGATTTTAAAATTTTTCGACAAAAAAAAAAAAAATAATAATTTTGAATTATGCTCACGGAAAAGGGGTGGCTCGAATATTGTTTGTACCATAGATAAGCCCAGTCAAAGGGGAACAAAAAATAAAAAAATCTGAGTCATGGTTGTATAGCCGTATTAGTGGTATTTGGATTTTTCGGATATATGTTTGTATCTTCTAGTACCTTAAATTCTACTCGTTCCATATGGGTTGCAATGCGTGACGCGTGTTTCAGATTTTCGATTTAGCACACACATTTTTTTTCTCTCTTTTCTTTATTCTATGTGTAAAAATTAGCCAGGGCACAAAAAATAAAAAAAAACACTTCCAAGTTCCAAAGTTTCATATTACATGCAAGCAATTTGCCAAATAAACTGTCAGCAACTTTTAGGTAGGGTATGCATGCCTATAAGGTTTATCGCATTTGGTCCATTGGATTTTTTTTTTGTTTTTAGCATTACTCTTATCGATTCTATACTAAATAATTCAGAAAAAAGAATATATGCAACCCAGGCCAACAGTTGGCAATCCCCCAGGGTACGCACAATAAATATGTACGCAAAGAAAAAAAAAAAAAAAGGGAACGAACATAACCTAACATTGTCTGCGTGGGACACAGACGACGGGGTTGGTTCATCGTCCGGCTTGGTTTGTTACCTAAAAGCAGACATGACTCTCTCGTCGCGCAAGCTACTCACATTTCCCACAAGGGAGGTGTGACTGTAGCAAGAGCAAGTAAAGAAAATTGGCAACAGCTGAATTGTTTTAAGAAAATATATTTTTCGTTACGCAACCAAAATTCAAAGTAAATAATGTGTGACAGGTAATTAGATTAAGTTAATTTTGCTTTTATTAGCAATCAGCTGCCTTAGATATTTCCGCACATTCATTTTTGGTTAATAATTTGATTAAGCCAAACGAATAAAACCAAATAACCGCCCTAGAATATTATATTTATGTTATATTTTCTTTTTGTTCTTGTTTTTTGCTGACATCTACTGTACTACGACATCAAATCAATTGTCCAATGTTGCAGGTGGCTGTCAAAGTAGCTGTCAGAAAAGCAAACCATTGCCGCAATGCAACACAATGCCAAGTGAATGAACATCGGTGTGTGTGTGTGTGTGTGTGAAAAATCAAATAATTAATAATTCATGCCACACAATTGACAGTGCACCCAACTGGGCTCATACTTGTCAATTGAAATATTTGCTCTGCTTTATTTTTTGTTTGTTTCGGTTTTATATATACACTCTCTAAAGGTATTATAATGCCGATATTCAAGACTATTTCCAGACTTTCTAACAATAAAAAAAATTTCCGAAGATTTGCAGACATTTTTAGGTACAGTTTTGACTAAATTTGTCTTGCAAAATATATAGAACTTATATAATCACATAAATATTATATTTTTTAAGAATATAAAAATAATTTTTTCATCTTCAAATGACAATTTTAAAGATATAACTTCCTTTCCTATATAACATATTAATATAGTAGGGTATACAATAGTCGTTATTACATCACTTTTCTAGATTTTTTCTCCTCTCTTTTGGACCCAACTCATAAATTTACAATTACAGATGTGAATGCGAGTGGCCTGCTACTATAGTACTGTTGTTGTGCCTTTTTACGTTTTATTTCTGTTTTTTTTTTGTATTTTTATTTTTTAATTTAATAAATTAATAAAACAACAACGTGACAACACTGGCAACGCTCAACCAACGTTGCCATCAAAGTGGCAAAGTGTTGCCATTTGCATTTTTAATGCACTTGCTGTGTCGCGTAAAAATAATTATCAACTGAATTGATGATGAGCAAACGGTTTGAAAATACGGGAATACTGGAATATACCAGCATGAGAATGCCTAAGAGAATACCAAGAGATGATGGCACGTGTGTGTGTGTGTGTGTGTGCGTACAACGTTGTGTCAACACGGCCGCAACCACGCCTATTTGTGTGTGCAACGCCCATACATGTAAATAAAAGAAAAACTTTTTTTAAATTGAATTTCTCAATTTGCGTGTTAACCTTTTTGACTTTCAAAGAAAAAAAAAACAAAAATTTGTGAAAATTGTTTGAAAAACAAAATTTTGTTTTATTTTAGAAAAGCGCACTAAATATTTTACTTTCATTTGCCATTATTTGCCACGCGTAAAGAGCGTTAAAAAATAGGAAACAAACGCAACAAATAATATAAATAAATATTCTTACTATATATAAATATACATAGAACTTCAGCCGACAATTTATAAGTGCGGAAAAAATTTTTACTTTTCCTTTTTAGCACACTTTGGTACAATGGGCGACAGTGTGCCGTGCCGCGCAGTGCTGTACCGTTCCGTAAGCTTCCTGGAAGAGAGACGGTTTGCAAGTTGAGGCCGGAATTGGGATACCGGGACACCGCACCTGGCCGTAGTTAACCCCAATTATGCGCACAAAGACCCAAACAGTACAGTAAAGTACTGAACAGGCAGACAGACAACACTAGTAGCTGACTGACTACGTAAAATATTTAAGCAACTGAGACCGGAGTAAGAAAAATAGCATAAAAATTGCTAAAAAATGAAAAAAAAAAAACAAAGTTGGGGCTGGAAAAATGTAAGTAAGATGAAAAGCCGCCGCAGGCATTAAAATAATAAGGATAAGGAAGCGCTTGTTAACCACGAAACCGCTCAACAAAATAAATGAAAGCCAGTCAGAGTCATAACCATTGTTGGTGAGAAACTAGAGAGCGGGACTGGGTCTGGGACTGGGACTTGGGACCGAGATTGAGGCCATACTATGTCGGGTGGTCAGAATTGAGTCAGTTGGTGCCGCTGATGGCATTTGGACCGGACACCCCGCTAGCGCCTCCTGTTCATTATACGTTTCCTGTTTGCATAAGCTTCTGCCCGAGGACTCGCTAGTTGTAATTGTTCTGCAGCTTGTTGTTCTAGCTCTGACCAGTTAAAAAAAAAATGTTAAAAAAAATATATATTCTAAATGCCTCCCAAGCTCTAGTTTCATTGTGTTTCAGTGTTAAATTTGAAAAGTTTGCCTTGCCATATCCTCCGGCTATATAATTCCAGTTAACAAAATAACAAAAACAAAAATAAAAAGTGAATTTTACCAAGACGAACGGTTAAAGAAAAGAAAACAAGAATTTTTAATTATGCAAACGCAAATAGTATAGTTCCAAGAACGAACGAACTAGTATCGAGCTGGTAACTACCTGCAGACGTTTGCCAACACTGCCAATCATCTTATACCAATACAATAAGGCAAACGCATAATTATGACTTCCAAATGGTTAAATTCTACCACAGAAAAAACTTTTTTTATTTGAATGAATTTCGCATAATTAACTGAGTAGGCGCTGCGAGAAAATAGTAGTGAAGTGTTGGAAAACGTACTGAAGGGACAATGACAAAGACGTGTGGGCCGACTAACATGTCAACACATGACAACATTTAACTCTATTCACATTAACAATTGTCAACTTTATTCACAATTATACTAAAAAAAAAAATACCAACAAATGTAATCCACGCTAGTGTTGCGCAACTTTTTAGTTTTTTCTCTTATAAATTTTTGCATATTTTCAAAATAAATTTCATAAAAAGTAAAGATTTGGTACTTGTTTTAGTAATACTGAGCGTAAATACTGCACTACTAATTGTGGCGGTGCGCCGATAACATTGTGAATTTTCTATCGATTAGCAAAGTTGCGATTTGTGCATTTACTAAATTCTAATATACATATAAATAAAAGCTATCTTATGCTGATGTCTTAAAAAAGGGAATCTAAACAAAATAAATGTTAACAATTTATTTAATTTGTTTAGCTTTTTATATAAAACAGCACAACAAAATTAAATAAATAAAAATTCATTATTGACAACAAAAAAAAGACAGTTGACAACACTGGTTGCTCTGCACTGCACTAACACTCTCGATGAGCTAAAATAAAATTTATTGTCAAGTGCAGTCAGTGCCCCGCCTCAAGATATTTAACAGGCGGGCGCTTAGGTGTGCACAACAACAACAAATATAAATAATAACAAAAGCGCAATGTTGTCAACAATGTGTGTGTGTGTGTTGGGAGAGAGAATCTGGCTGTCGCTCACGTTGCGACTGGCAGCCTGTGACGGCTACAACAACAACAGCGACAGGAAAATCAACAACGCAATCTTAATGAAGGCAATAATTCAAATAAAATGCAAAATTCCCTTAACAAACTGTAGGAAGTCACCCAAGTCAGCCAAGTCACTCACTCACTCAGTGGCTCTCATTCATTCATTTATTCATTCAAGATCTACCCGAGACACAACATTGAGAAATTGCCGCCAAGTGGTGTTGTTGTTGCTGCTGCTATTATAACACGCTGACAAGAATTCCTTGTTGAAAATTAAATTTTTACAAAATCAAATAAAATTCAATGCGTGCCGTGCCACAATTTCAGTGAAGATGCCCATGTGGCAATGTGGCAAACTCCCTTGACGTTTCTTTATATTAATTAGTTTGTATTTTTGGCATACAAAACAACAACAAAACAACAAAAATAAGAAGAAAATAACAGAAAATTGTTTAACATTTTCCCTGTAGCACATTAAGTGGCCACATTTGTCAATTTGCATTTGTGCAGCACTGTTGTAGTGTTGCCAATATTAGCTATTATTTATAGCTTTTTAGCAGTTTTAGCCGATTGCTTATTTTAAACTTAAAATATAATAAAATATAACTTTATAATCGTATTAGAAATGTTTTCGATATTAAATTTGTATTTTTTGGAAATAATAAAATGATAAAAATATTTGAAATATATTTAAGAAAATTAATAATTATATCCATTTTTTCTTGATATTGTTAACTATACTTTTGTATGATGGATTTAGCTTTAACTTTTTTTAAAGAAAATATTCTTTTATTTACTTCTTTTTCTGATACTATTATTTTTAACTTATTTTAGACATTATTATTTAAATTTTGTTTTAATATTTTCCTTTTTTTTTTTGTACCTTTGGATGCAAGAGCTTATTTTATACATTTTTTCCTCTTTTTTTATTTAACTATTTTTAATTTTTTATTTTTTTTCCCGATTTGGCTTGATTAAAAATATATTTCATTGTTGTTGTTGCTGCTGCTGCTGTTGTTGTTGGTCTCTAAGCGTTAGACGAGGCAGCTAATCAAAAAAAAAATGTGACCGTATATTACAATTTTTACTGATTATGATAAGCATAACAAGATTAATGTTGTTTAGATAGAAAATTTGCTAAAATATTTATTAAAATTGAATTTTTTTTGAGGATTAAAATGAAAATGAATACTTTTCACGTATAAAGGAAAGTTCTAATGCTTTTTCAACTGTTAAGCAGCTTATGGAATTGCTTTGAAAACTTTTGCTGCTGCTGCAAACAAAAAAAAAAAAAACAAAAACCTCCAAACTAAATAAGCCAAGTAGTATATACATATATCTAGTCAAACCGACTACTACAAAGAGTTGCCATTAAGCTAGTCATAACCTAAATACTTGAAAGAGAGAAGAAAACGAATGAAAGAAAAAAACAAATAAGAATAAAATGAAAACGACGAAATGGAGAGATTATGGTTTGTGGCAAAAAAAAAAGCAGTCGCAATAGCAGTTGCTGCAACTAAAGCAGCTTGTTGGACGGGCACTTATGTGAAATGCGTTTGCGATTTGTGTCAATAAACGGCAGCAGATGCATCTCAGCAATAGTAATAGTAGTAGTAGTAGTATGTACTAAGTAAGTACAAGGCTACTACTACTGCTATCAACCCTTAGCAATGCCAAATGAAAAGAAATATATAGAATGAAAGAAATTTTCTATTATCTGTGCAAAGTGTGCGCGAAATTGAAAATTGCAGCCTGCTGTTGTTAATCCACCTTCCTCCTTTCCAACACAAAACTTGCATTTGTCGTTGCTTCCTTGTGGAAAGCTAAAGCTCTAAATTTTCATAGCCAGCCAAGTTGATAAACTCTAATATGACATTGTGGAGATGCTGCTGCTGCTGCTGCTTGTGTCACTGCTGCTACAGATCCTGCCCTGCGCCTTGGCTTATGCAAGCATTTTGTGAAATTACATTTGAGAGCTCTCTTTTGCTTTTACGCTGATGCAGCGCATTATTGCAAATATATATATATACAAGGACATAGTACATAAGATACATATGTATGTATGTGTTTGTATATGTATGTGTATACATATACATAGATATATGGCAACAAGTTTATCAACACAATGCGGTTACGCGAAAAAGTCAATTACCATTTTAACTGAAAGAGTGACGATGGCTCCTGCTGCTGCTGCTGCTGCAGCTGCTGTTGCTGATAATAATGATGATGATGATGCATCTCCACCCAAGCAAAGCGATCAGTACATATTGGAGTTGAGAAATTGTCGTGATTTTTCCATTTTGTAAGCACGCACAAACGTTTGTTATTGAAAATGTATATTTCGTGCAAGATTGTATCGATATTGATATCGATAAATATATCACATTAATTATTATAAGTGAACACTGTATTAAAAGTTCTTTATAATAATAAATAATGTAACAAAAATATCGACAATACAAAATATCGATAATAATATAAATATCGATAACATCACGTACGTTTCAAATAGAAAACAAGAAATAGAAAATTCAGTTTCAGAGTTGGTAAAGACTCGTATAGTCGATATAAAACTCGAATAATCGATATAAATTACAAATATTGCATTACTTTAATTTTATATTCAACTATCGCTATTGATCTATCCTTAGGCAAACATATCAAATATATTTAAAATTTACCAATTAGAAAAATTTTCTATTTTAGCTAATACTTTTCCTAATAAATTCTATTAAAAAAGGAAATATTTAAAGTTTTTTTTGCTTAATAAATGTTTGTTTCGTTGCGTGCGTGTCTCGCTTATAATGTCATATTACATATCGATATATATACACATATATGCATACACATCTCTATAAAATACTATGCGAGTCAATCAGTTTTGTTAATCGATTTTGTCTGGCGATTGCAGCGAGATTGGTAAGTTCTGCTTACACTGTTTGGCTGTATCGCTTGAAGGTTAACAAATATGCCAAACGCTTTTTACGCACAATTTTCCCTTTTTTTTTGCGCGTTTGCCAAATGGAATGTAAATATTTATTTTTATTTGCCAACAGAGCGCGCGCCACAACAAGCTGGATAAAATTTTGTTTGCAACTTTTCTCAACAAAATTAGACGTCGCGTATGAGTACAGACCGCGCCCCCTCCCATCGTATGTATGTATGTAAAAGTATCTGCATTCGAATGATAATTTGCATTCGAATAGATTTTTGCAGTATTTACACATGCAAATTGCCTTAAGCCACAGACTTGACTTATACTCGTACAATTTGTATAATTTCTCTGAAGCATTTTCCATATAAAATATTAATCATATAGAAACGGATTGGGCGGGTGGCAAATTAAGGGCGTCAACCTTCTAAGTATTCATAATTGAATTTTCATGTTTGCCATTGGCATTGCATTGCATTTGCTTCAGCATTTAAATAGTTTTCAAAAAATGTTTAAAACTTTAACACGCAATGTTGCCGTGCTGCATTTCTTTCCTTTGGCAAGTCCTGCGCGCTTTATTTTAATAACATAATTGATAAATGACAACCATGGCCCGAACAATGAATACATATATCGTATAGAACCAACAAGGGTTAGTACTTAGTGTCTTGATTATGAGACTAGAGATGGAAATGTGCAGAGTTTCTCCATTGTTTTGGTATTTTTTTTTTTGGCAATTTTTAGGTTTTTTCCCGAAAAATTGTGAATTTTTGTTACCAACATTGATGCATAAATATTGTTAATTTATTGCAATTCAATTAATTATAGGTTTAACAATTTATAGTATTTAAATAAATAAATAAATTATAGCATAAAAAGAATATAATTTTTAATTTCGTTACGCTTTATCGTGTCACGCAAGAAAATACGATTATTTTTTGTTTTTTCTTTTCCTCATACACTAATTACAATTACCAAACGGACGGATTGAGGGTTGTTCGATCGCGTGCAATGCCTTGTTAACATGCGTTTGTCCTCTTAATGGCCTTCCGTTAAACAGCAGCTGGAGCTGGAGCTGGAGCTGGAGCAGGACCATAACAACAAAAACATTAATTTTTTGGCCAGCCTGCTTTATTACCGTAAATCAATAAACAACATTTACACACACACATATTTATATATATATTTACGAGATTTTCAATTGAAAATTGTTGACTGATAATTATAATTAACTGCAATTTCCTGCAATTTTCAATGAGTTGGATTCAATGTCTTTATTTGCCATCAGTCATTCGGTTGCTTTCTTTCTGTCTTTACTTTTCACATTTTCATCTTTTTTTTTTTTTTTTAAATTTTCTACCTTCTATCGCCGTGGTCCTGTTGGCCATGTTGTCCTGTTGAGTAATGAGCATTCCAAGCTGGCATCAAATTGAAACTATTTTGCATAGCATTGGAAGCATTTTAATTTGAATTTCTTTGCTGAAGTGATCAGCAAAATGATGAAAGCAGAAACTCACTCTACCTCACTCACTGTCCCTAGCTGGACAATCAACTTTATAGAGACGCGAGACGCGAGTCGCTCCTCCTAATGACGCTCCTCCATTCAAAGTACTAGTTGTGCTGGCAACATTAAGGATAATTGTTGTAGTTAGCATGTACTTTTGCATTTATAATGTGCCTCATTTATTTCTAGCGTTCTATGTTCCTTTTTTTTTTTGCAAGTAGTACATAGAACTTTATACATACATATATATTACTTCTTTGCATATCTATCCCTAAACGATAAAAATTATTATAAAATTATTCATAAAAATGCTGATTATGCATTTTATTGCTTTTGGCTGTGGTGTTGATTGCGGCTGATTGCATTAAAGGGAAAATTGCAAAAAGAACTAAAGAGAAGCAATTACTAGCAAAGGAACTTAAAAAGAGAGAAAAATATATACGATATATAATATTCTCTCAAAGAGAGCTTTGTGAAATGTTATATGGAAAAGAAATTGGATTACATAAAATATTTATAAATGTTCATTAAACGCTTTTTGCAATTTTTGTTATACAAATGAGTTGCATAAATTCTTAGAAAATATTTAATTCTAGTATTTTGTTATAAAAATTTTCAGATATGTAGAAGAGTATCCCTTCAAGCAGAGCAAACCTTAACTAAAAGACTTAAACAATTAAATTATATGCACTTAGATAACAACAAAGAAGAGATAAAAGAAACTAAATCACAAAAACAATTTGCATTTGGTGCATAAGTTGCACTCTGAGAGATCATAAGAAAGTGTTGTTCTGCTTCAATGAAAAGCGAAATGTATGAGCAAATTAGCGCTCTCACGTTCAGACATTGTCTATGTCTTTGAGAGCGTAGTGAGAGCGAAGAATGGCTCGAGCGTACGGCACACACACACTATTTACGGGTCTGCGGGCCATCAGTCAAAGACCAAAAGTCAACCAGTGCACTGGCATAGATCATTAGAGAAATATTATTTAAATGTAATTTTAAGAAAAATATTTATTTTAATTGTTTAATTTTATTATATTTACAAAGGAAAAAGAGCAGAAATAATGATTTGGATCATGTGAATATAGGTTTTATTATATCAGAACTTGTCTATGATTCAAGAACTTTATTTTTAGAATTGAACAAAAATTTAAACAATCCCATTAAACAGTGCAACAATTAGGTATTTAAACAGCTTTAGTTAATTAACTATCAATATAATTTAGATATAATTATTATGAGTATACACTTGAGTTGAGTTTCAATAATTATAAGAGTACTCAAGTAATAATAAATTATATTAATAACTTTAATATACAAATTATTAGCTTTTAAGAAATTGTAATTAAGCATTTAATAGTACTTGATTGCACTTAAAACATTCCATATTTTGTATATATGTATGTGCGAGACATTACAAGTGTAACTAAAAGAGAATCGAATTGGCTAAAAACAGACACTAATTGGTGGCAATAAATTTGTTGTGCTACTACCGTAGCGCACTGTTATTAGCCACAAAAACAATGAAACCATTCAATACATATCATAATTTTCAACACTGAAAAACCAGCGGCAGTTCAATTCATTCAACAATAGAGCCAACGTCAGTCAGGACAGACAGACAGACAGACGGACGGATAGACAGACAGACAGATAGACAGCCAGACAAACAAAATTGACGTGCCGACACATGTTCGTTTATAAGGTACGGGAATTGAAGGAGTATTATTTTCCCTGTTGGTCCTTGACAGGCCGACCAACAACACAGGAGTGACAGGCGAACAACTACAAAAAAAAAAAAAAACAAATTGTTGGCCAGTGTAAAAATGATAGACAAAATGCCAATGGGCGAAATAATGGTAAACTGGTGAGCTTTTTATGCTAAAAATTGCATAAATAAATCATGTTCTAATATTGCACTTGCCCTTGCAGACAGATATATGGACGCAACTGTTCGAATGTGAGCCAAAAATAGTAGCAGCAGCAGCAGCAGCAACATGGATACCACTCAATGAATGAAAATGGTTTGAGGACAATGGCAAACAACAACAACAATAGGTAACAACATGGCGCGAATAAGCGTACACAAAATGGCGTTTAAGGCTGCTACAAAATGCCAAACGAGCTAACAAACAATGGCCCCAAAAAACCAATCGATTGCAGGCCATAGATAGCCGTATGCTCATCTAAGCCAAATTGTGCCTGCCTGCGAGGCCAGCCAACTTGACAATACGTAGCAACGTGCAGACGTATATATGTATGTAGGCGTGTAGTCAGTGTTGAACAATTTCGTTTTTAATAAAAAGTTTTAGAAATTTAATATTCAACCGAATTGTATCGAACCAAACGTTCCGAATTTACATTATACAATTGATTACGCATGCATTACTTTGTTATCAGTTTGACAGAAATAGGCCAAGACAATCGAATATATTACTTTTTAGCAAGGTGTCCACAAGCTACATTACTTGAAATTGTCATTGTGATTCCATTAATGCAAAATACTAAATTTTTTCGATTCCGAACTCTCAACTAAAAATCCAGGAAATCTAGCTCATTCCTTTTCCGGCAGCAGTAATGCATGCTTTTGCCTGAACAGGTTACCTGACAGGAACTCATATAATGTGTGAAATTTTGTATATATTCTATAATTTGCCACTACTTTCTAACAATGAAGAACTAAGAACGAATAATTAGATAGAGTTCTAAGTACGACTATGGTATAAAATATCGATTTATTTTGCAAACCTTTTTATCTTTTGCTTAGACAAAACTTTATAAGCAATGTTTAAACTTTCTTCCCCTATTTTTTTTTCTCAAATTTTTTAACACTGGCTATAGTAGTAGTTATGATAGAGTCGAGGCTGGTATAGCTCAACTCTGACATAGTGAATTGCCTGTCTGTTTTTGCGCTTAATTCGTCACTAAATGAGATTTTTGGTATTTTGCCTCGTTTTTCGTTTTTTGAATTTTGTTTTGTTTTTTTTTTTTTTTGTTTTTCGCCGGCAACGTTGCTGCTGGTGTTGCCATTGTTTGAAATTGGTATTTTGACGCTGGGCGCTGGCCAGTTGCAGCCACTTTGCAATAACATAGCGTGAAATTGCAACGCCAAATCGAATCAGTCCGCACGGGAAATTCGATTTTTTGCGGCACTGCCTTTTGCGGGCAATCAGACAAGCAACAAATGCCTCGCAAATCCAGACAGAAAGAGAGAGAGAAAAAAAATACGAAAAAAAAACCGTAACATAGATAGAGATAGAGATAATACGGTGATAGAGATGGAGTCTGGGAACTAATACGGAAACAGAAACGGACCAATGCAATTTAACACAAGTGAGCTCGTTTTTTTTTTTCGACCAAAAAACTGTTGCTAAAAACAAAAACGAGCAAAAAAAAAAAAAAAAAAAGGAAATGTAGAAAACAAGGATAAAAGCAACGTGACGATCGTTCAGTTGCCAAGTGTCGTACCAATGCTCCGAAGCATCCTTGCATCCAATAACTAACCAACCAGTCAGGCAGTCAGTCAGCCAGTTGTTCACTCATCAAGTTGTCCATCCATCATCGACAACAACAGCTCGACTTTGCCATTGCATAATGAAATGAAATTACAAAATGGCTTTGTAGCCATTTTTGCATAGCACATCGACCATGTTACATACTCGTACATGTTATATATCCTTTTTTTATTGAAGTGTTGATGCTATTGACTACCCACTTTTGTTCCACAAATTGCATATTTATTGTTTAATGGTGTGATTGCTAACAACATTTCATCAAATCGCTTGTTTCCAAGCTCTACCCACAAGGTACGAGCAATAAGTGCAACTCATTGTTTTAGAATTAAATTTTTTGGTAATTGAAAACAGGTAAACAATGCTTCGGTAAACGTTTACAAGTACAAATACTAAATGCCCAATTAATTGTAGTGCTTGTTTTAACTTTTTATTTTGGATTTTTTTAGAAAATTTTCCTGAATATTTTAAAGTTTGTAAATGAATATTTTTATACTAAAAGTGTTCTAAAAATTATATATAATAATCTAACCATAACACGTGTAATTTTTAGGCATCAAATTCTGTCGCATGTCAGTCTTCGTGTAGCAAACATTGTAAATTCTACGAATCGAGCGTTCGGCCACAGCAACACCTTATGCTTAAACGTCAATCGCGCAGTCAGTCGCTGGTCAACGTTCAATGAGTAAGGATCTAAAGCGCATTTCATTTTTTCAGACACTGAGATTAATTATTATTTTGTTTAATAACATATATCAAATAGCAATAGCTTATGTTATGAGAAACTTAAGTTTATTTGTAAATTTAAAAGAAGTTGACTTTATTTTTACGTTGATATTATAAAAATAAATAATCACACTTTATTAAGTCTTTTTTTTTTTTTGACGATACTTAGCTGTTTTATATGCACAAAACATAAATTTGCATACATTGAATTTTCCCCATAAAAAAGACAATATAAATACCATTTAAAGCCAAATCAGAAAAGTGTTCCACACGTTTGTGATCGACTCCATATTTGGTCAAAAGATCTCACCAATCTCTGGCATCCATCACTATAGGACATGCCAATCAAATTCAAAAAAAAAAAAAACAATCATGGACTCTTACTCTATAGGGGACAACTGCAACTGTATAACGATATGCAAAAAATATGCAACAGATGCCAACAACTTTTTGGCTTCTGTGTCAGCCTCCTGTTTGTGGCAACTGGCAACTGGCACAACTTGCAACGTTCGCTTGTCGTTTTGCGCCCAATTACGCCTTCAAATTGAGTGATAAATGTCTTGAAGATGGCACATAAATAAACTTGAGTTAAATTTATTACACAACCCACACAAAGACTTCATAAAAATGCAAACTAAATGAACTATTAAGAGAGAGAGGCGGCAAACATGAGAAACAAAATAAAAGTCAGTAAACAAACTTTGCAAAACAAAAAAAAGCTAACTAAAGCAAAGAAATTCAAGAGCAGACAATTGAATTGCATTGCGCTAAGTCAAAAGCAAAAAATAAAAATAAATAAAACAAAAACAAACAAGTTGCCACAAAAGGAGGCAGAAGTTAGAGGCGGGTGCTGCTGTGGCAGACAAGAAAGACAGCGCGAGACTGCCGTGTGAGAAAATATGCAAATAAATGCGCAAATAAAATGTGCAATCAACTGGAGATGGCGCACTGAGATGCCAACTGCCAACTGGTAACTGGCAAACTTGCAACTTGCAACATGGAAGCAGCTTGCAATGTTGCACCAAAACCAAAACCGAAATAAAAAAAATCCAAAGTGTGAATGTTGCGCATGCGCAGAGCAAACCGAAGCATCGAAGAACACACTGCGCATCAATTAGGCCGCCAGGCGGCCCGAAACAGCAACAGAAACAGAACGGCAGCACGAATTGACCAAGAGAGTGAATGAGATAAGCCATGGCCAGAACACGAAGGCAGAAGTCACACATATACATGTTTGTATGTATATATGTATGTACGTAGTAGATAGAGCAAAAGAACAAACACACTCGCAAATGAATAAAACGTTTAGATAAACAAATACAGAAAGAATGCTGAAATGCTGTTAAAAGCTACAAAATGAAGTGGCCAACGGCGTTGGGCTTAAACCAACAGAATTGGGGAATGAGCAAATGGAAAATGCTTATACATATATATATCTGTGCATCTGTATATGTATATAGGGAGGATCAACTTCAACAGCAACAAATTCAATGAACATGCGCGCTCACAGTTGAAGAGCAAACAAATTTATTACGCGCCGTTTGAACAGCGCATAAATTTAAACAGTGCCACAACAGCAGCATCCACTGCAGCTTAACCAAAGAGAAGAGAGACAGAAACAGAGTCATGCAGTACAAGATTAACATACTTGGCCAAAATGAAGCTACACTCAAAAAAATTTAAGAAAAAATTAAGAAAAACTTTTTTAAAATTCATTTTAAATTTTTGTATTTTTATGAAATAATTTTTTTAAAATACGAGTATTTTGGAGGTTTTTCTGGACCTCTATGTTATTAATTAATATCTCAAGCAGGCTCTAGGTCTACACGTTCTTATATGAATCCACAAACGTAGCAATGTACTATGTTTGGATTCATATGACAACGCTTGGACCTAGAGCCTGCTAATCGAATTAAAAAGATTAATTTATATTGTCAATCCATTCAATAATATTTAATAATTATTTAAAAAAAAAATTTTTCAATTAATTTAAAATTAATTTTAAATTGAAAGCTTAAACTTGTAAAAAGTGCAAATTTCCAAATGATCTCGTTAGCAAAGTCCGTTGAGGAACAACTAATAAATTAAATTGAAATTGCATTTAAATAACAATATTATTATACAAACAATGCTAATTTAAATTAAAAATTATTTATATTTTCAGAAATATGCTTTCAGTTAATAAGTTGAATTTTTAAAGTATTTAATTTAAATGTAAATATTACATTTCCGCCATTTTTTACTAGATTTCTGATTCTCTTTTCTTTTTTTTTTTTTTGAGTGTATATTGTGGCTGTATTTTCTGGGGGTAACACTGGTTGACTGGTCCAATCGATCGAGAGTTTGCGTGCACAGTGCGTGATTTACAAACAGCGCCACATTTTGGCGTACATTTTTACGTGGACTTGTCTCAGAAAACTACGTAAAACGATTTAAGGCTGAACACGAGCAATTTGTGTGGATAGAGCGGAGGTAGCAGACACTTAACCGGATCTCAATATTGCCCACCCGCTGGTTGGACACAGCAAGATCTCTCTCTCTCTCTGTCTCACTCTCAATCTTTGGCTGTGTCACATTTTTCTCATTTCGAAAATTTATGCGCACATTGAATTGATTTTCGAATCGTGAATGTTTTTTATTATTTTTTGGTTATGTAATTCAATATCTCTTAACGTCTAATTTTCAAATGCCGTGAAATTAATAATGTACGAGTATTATGCTAAAAAAAATTTTGAAAAATTCCAATGAACTGTCTACAATGTCATTTACAGTTTTTGGTATTTTTTGTATTATTATCATACCTATCCGCATAAGCTGCGGGACCCCACACTTATTACAAAAACATGCAGCGCTGTGACATTTCGATTTATTTTTATTGATTCTCGAGAGCAAATGTAGTGTCTACCTCCGCTCATTCTCTCACTGTCTGACTCGCTCTCTCTCTCTCTCTCTGAAATGCAAGTCAGGCGCCGCTGGCACGCAAGTGATCATCACACCTTGATAAGGTGACCAGAGGAGACCATCGGGGACTTCGGTGACTTCGGGTATAACGCAGGCACTGCCCCAAAAACGTATCGAATTTTATTGAAATTCAGCACTGCATGTGTATGTGTGAGAGTATCTGTGTGTGTGTGTGTTATCTGAGTGTTCGCTGTGCATTTGTTACTTTTATGCTTGATTTATTGACTTTATTTTATGGCCGCTTGATTGGACACTAAATGAGTTTTTAAACTGCATACGATGCGGGGCGGGTCTTATCAATTTTTTTGTTATTTTTTTTTTGTATATTGCCTGTTGCAGTTGCAGTTGATTTTATATTTTTTAAACAGTTGAAGCCACTTACTTCTTACATTTTTTAACCCACGTCAGACAAAACGTTTTTGATTTTCTTTTCGGATATGAGAGAACTTTGTATTTTCTGATGGAGCAACTTACCTGAAACGATAAGAAAAGAAGAAAATAAATTTAAGTTAAAAATGTTAATTAAATTGTTGTTTTCGTTTTTATATATATTTTTTTTTATAAATAAAAGCTTTTATTGTCATTTAAGAGAGAACATAAATAAATCACTGAGCTTAAAGACACCAAAATGTTTGATTTTATTCGCTATAAATAATTTTAAATATAAAAAAATAAGAAAAAGATCAATTACAGCTATTAAGCAATCTTAGCTTTAAAAATAATTGTTTTTTCTTTTTTTTATTATTATTTTACAAAGATTATGTAAATTTTTTCATTGTAAATCCACAATTGATCATGTGATCAGTTTAGCGCCTGTCAAGCATCCATACATACATATATATATATGTTGTTTTAACTTCAAACAACTCTCTCATCCAATATCGTATGTCTACGAAACCCCTTCCTCTCACAAGTAGGTAATTCAAATCTTTGAAAATGCAATTCATGTCAAACTGATTTGAATATTGCCCACGCAAAACATATTCGAGTATTTACAAAACGAACATCAAAGTCGTGCACAGACATAGACATCAGCCCAACTCAACAAATCATGTTAACTATTATTAAATATAAATAAAAAAGCAAGAAAAACAACAAAAGCAACAAAACAAAATAAACAACGAACAGCGTGAATAACACATAAATATCCATCAAAGAGCCTCTCGCAAATGACGTAAAATACTTTTTTAATTAAATATAAAATTACTTTGGCGCTAGAACACAACAGAACGCGGAACAGCTACACACAACACAACAAAATGTTGTACAACACTGGTGATAATAAATTATGAAAATCTTCATTGCAAATAAGTCGTAATCTGTTAATCAAAATATAATTTTTAATCATTTTTTCTAAATTTATTGTAAACAGATTTGTTGAAAATAATACAATTAGTTTTTAATCTGGCAATGAGAGAGAAAGAGCAATGTTATACTTTGTATGTATGTGTGTTCGGCTTCTCCGAACGCACCAAATAGAAATAAGCAAATATGTAAAGACAATGAAGTCAGTCGCAAATAAATACTCAATCAGTTCACATGTACGAAACGTCGTCTTTTTAATTTAGAACCGCACACTGCATAACGGTGGAAGTTATCTAGCGATCACTCTCCTCCAACAAGATTTTATAAGTTTTCGGATTATTATGGAATAATTTAATCAATTATAATTAGAATTATTAAAATTGAAATTATAATTATAATAAAACGACAGAAAACAATTTATGTTAATCATGAAATTAATATAAATATTGTCAAAGAAAACTAATAAATATAAGACTATTGATAGAAATAACTTTTCATATAATATTATGATAATCAAAAAGATTTGCATATTTTCTTAATTATTTGAGGCAAAGATTTTACAGCACTGGTCATAGAAGGTATCGAGTACTTAATGAAAGGATTGAATGGAATGAAAAGAGTTCAGTTGGCATATAATAATCATTATCCTGGCTGTTAGGATAATGATTATTTTGTCGAATTGTAGTCTTATATTTATAATAAAAAGACGTTAGAATAATCGATTATGATATCCGAATTTTCATAATCGAATTAGAATATCCGATTTATACAGAGACAGGATAGAATGCGAATAATCGACTAAAAATAATCGATACATGCAGAGATATAATCGAATTAGACTGATCGATATATGCAAACATATGATCGGGCCTCATACAATCATCTTTAAAATAAAGAACTTCAAGTCCCATAGCGAAAATACAAGTTAAACACATGAAAGTCAAATGAAAACTAAATAAAGAACGTCTAAAAATAACTTGAATAGAACTTGCAAACCCAAATTGAACGGAATTGGAACCCAATACAAGGTACTAGTGTATGTAGTACCAACAAGAAGTAGTACAAAAGGTAGTCAGTAGTAGAAGTCATAGAAGAAGTACATACTTACTAATAGTACATACAAGTAGTAGTCGTATTTACTATAAATAGTTACTTAAGCCAGTTGCTGTTGCTGCTGGCAGTAATAAATTAATGAAATTTTTATTTGCTTATGCAATGAAGAAAATTACATTGAAATTTTTAACTCTCTCTCCCCCCCATCTGACTATTTTTATAGATTTATTTATGCAATCTATGCCTATACACACAAAGACTATCTCTATGTAGTAATATAATAATGAAAGCATATCCTGCTTAAAAGCGCAACCGTACTCCATAGTCCATAGTCATGACTTGTTGGCGTACCACACCAGGTGGAAAAATTCAATTTCCAAGCCCGACATACCCAGTGAAACGCCGCCGTAACACTGTCGGAGGTTGGAAAACAAGTTGCATCCGCAATTAAGTCATCAAGTTGCAATTATTGCCATAAAAACGAACAAAACGCAGGCACAAAAAAATGTGGCCACGCATGAACGTGATGCTGTGATGTTGACTAGCATAGTGGGGACAGTGGTAAGGCAGCAGCGCGAGGCAGTGAGTGAAGGTTGATTGCAAGGACTGGGACAGAGACTGAGACTGAGACTGGTGATGGTGAGTGGGTCCAAAAACTGCTGGGGTGTTGACGCTCAGCGGGGCAGCAGCAGCCAGAGCCGCGGCAGCAGCGCGTCGTGAGAGACTAAAACAAATATATATATAAAAAAAAAAGAGAGAAAAAAATAATAATAATGCCAGAAGAGAGATACATATTGCAGTTACAGATACAGATATGGCTGTAGATACAACAGTCGCAGATACAGATACATGTGCGGCTTACGCGCAGATAAATTAAATTTTTTTTTGGATTTTGGTTTTTTATACAAGTCCAAGCTACAGCAACCAGTTGCTAGCTCTTTGGCTTAATTAAAAGCTGCTGCTGCTGTTGCTGTTGCTTGGAGCTTGGATTGTTACACGGATTGGATCAGATCAGTTTGTGGCTTGAAGCTTGAAATTGGAATTGGAGTTGGAGTTGGAGGTTTCCAGACATGTTTGCTTTATTTTATTTTTTTTATTTTTATGCTGCGGTCTGCTGGACAACTCGCTTGCTGAAATGACACTACAATGTCTTCAAAATGAAAATAAATACAAAGCGACGACGAGCGACGAGCAACGACGACGACGACAACAACCAACATGAGGCAGCAACATTAACAATATGTGGCTGCAACACGCCGGCACAACTTTAGCTACATGTTACACATTAAAGTTGCGGCGTTGCCGTGAAACCTTTTTTTTTTTTTTGTATTGTTTGCTTTACTGATTTTTCAGCCAAGCGCAACGCTGACAATGACTTTGCTCTTTTATTTTTATTTCTTTTTCACTTTTTATTTTGTATTTTTTTTTTTGTTTGTAGTTTGATGCGTCTGCTCAGTGTTTTATAAATCTCATTTCAAGAGGATTTGTGTGCCTGTCAAAATGTTGATGTTTCACAAAACACTCGGCATGCCGCGCACCGAGGCACTCTGTCTGTCTGTCTGTTTGAATGGTTGTCTGCTCTGCTCTGCTCTTTCTCTCTCTTTGCTCTCGATTTCAATCATGATCGATTTCAGTTTTATTTTTTGATCTTTGCCTGGGAATTAAAGTGCAAGATTTATACGATTTCTCAAAACATGCATTGAATTACGACCCCAAGTAGCAGTAGTAGAGCAGTGGACTTGTGGTTTAAAGGTTGTTTGCCTTTGTCTCTCTCAATCCTACAATCAGTCGCGCAGTTGCAAGCCAAATAACAAACAATTTGTTTGCCTTATAAAGATAATGCCACAACAAAAGGCATTAAAAAAAATACACACAAACAGCCAAACAGCCAAACAATCATCATTATCGAAATGTCATAAAAGCAAATGGGCGTTCATTATTCAATTTATAAAATATAAAAATGCAAACGCAGCAACAGCAGCTGCCAAACAACTTAATACAAACAGGCAGCAAAACAGCAGCAGCACTGAAAGGTAAAGAATGCAATCTTTTTCTCTTTCGAAAAATACACAAAAATAAACGTTTCACAAGCTGATACAAGCCAAAATAATAAATACGGCCAAGCAAGGAGGCAACGAAAAGCTGCCCAAAAAAAAATTAAGCATAATTACTGACAGCAATTCGGAGCGGCCACACAGACTCTCTCTCTTCTTCTTATTTAAGCGGATGACTTTGTTTCAATCCTTATAGCCATACCACGTACTCGTGCATACATACATACATATATCGTGCTGGCCGTCTGGCTGGCTGGCTGGCTGGCAGCTTGGCAACGATTTCATTAAAATTGCCAGCCCCCAAAAAAACAGCAAGACGAAGAAGCAGAAGAAACTGCAATTTAACCGAGTGAGACAATTATAAGCATGACAAATGAATTTCGCATTTAAAATGTCTGAGCAGCCAAACTGTCAGTCAATTGAGAGAATTGCATACCCCTAACCCAACTTACGATTCTCTTGCTCTCTCCTCTTGCTCTGTTGTTGGCAGCTGTTGCCTTTGGGCACGCACACACACACACACCTTCACCTTAACATTAAACTGTGCGTGTATAATGTAGTACACACATGGTCAATATAATATGTACATTGCTATTGTTTGCATAATAAATTAAAATAAAATATTTAATTTAATGAATTTAAAATTTAAAATAAAATAAATATTTATTTTAATCGAAATTGAATTAAAAATTTACTTTTTTTTTATTTAAAAAGAATTTTAATTTTTACTTCTTATTCTATGTAACTCTTATTTATATAATTGCAAAAATTAAAAATATTTTAATATTGTTTATAATTAAAATAATCGTTAAAAAAGAAATATTGAGGATTGTTACTATTATTATTAATTTTATTTTATTTCTCTGATTTTGACAATATAAGTATTTTCAAGAGTTTTTATGAAATATTATAATATTAATTTAAAAATCGGATATAAAATTCTTCTAAAAAGATAGTACAAATTTTAAAAAAAATTTTCGATTTAGGTATAACTTTATAAAGGAAGAAATCAAACTATTTTTATAGTTTAATTATCCTTATTCGGTAAGATAATTTAAATAAAAATAAAAACAATTTCTTTTATATAGAATATATTTCAATTAACTTATTATTTTGGACATAGGTGTGCATATACATATACAAATAATTGCATCAAGATTTTTGTTGTTATTTTTACTGCGGTTTTATTTTATTTTTATTCGTATTTTTCTCGTATTTTTGTAGTTTTTTTTTTTATTTTGGCCATAGCTCAAGTCCAAGCTGACTGCATTCAAGGTGAATATCAACATTTCAGCATAAACCGCAGTCAACGTGACATGAGGCGACCACCGTGAATGCAACACACACACACAGAACGTGCAACACAAAATTATTTCACTTTAATTTTTTAATTTTAACGATTTAAAGGGCCACATGATCGTAATGTTTGTTTGTTAAATTAAGGCTCTCCGAGCTTAAAAAAAAACACACACACACACAAAAGTAAACAAAATGTATGCGCTACCGTGCGGCTGCCAGAATGGAATGTTGTAAAAAATCTCTTTCTCCTCTGTTTTGGGCGTTTTTCAAATGTTGCAGAAACTTGATTCTTTTTTGTTGTTGTTTTTTGGATGTTTTTTTGTCAGTTCTGTTTCATAATTTGCTTACTTTTTTGCATCTTTTATGTCGGATGTGGCAGCATATGACGAAACATTCCTTTCTTTACATTTCCTTTTTTTTTCCGTTTTTTTGGGGAAAGTTCGGGTAACCAAATTTGTACATATTTTTGGCATTGAATGCGGCAAAGCTGTACAAACAGTAGCAGCAAAGCGGAGGTTAAGGACGTGCATATAAAAAAACTAAATTTTGTTTTTTTTCTTGTTGACGTGAGAACAAATTTGGCATTAGGGTGTCACATAATGAAAATGTTTTTTAATTATTTTGATAAAATATAAATATTTCTTTTGAATGGTATCTCTACTATTTAGCAGAAGTTGAAGCAACTATTTTAAATATATAATATGTAAAAAAATTATAGTTAATGAATATATAATCTATTTAATATCACATAAACAAAATAAATGAAAAATATTTTTAAATGTAACTAAAAAATCCATATAAAGGTTGTTTGTTTGTTTTGAATCGCCCTAACGCTTCTTTTTTTTACGTTACACACACACACACACAAATATTTTTGCTTGCCACAAAATGTTGCACCATTACAAAACATTTGAAATTGTTTTCTACATAACGATCTACAACAAAAATGCAAAAAAATAGAAAATGAAGAAAAAGGAAAAAAAAAATTGTAAAATGAAGTACATACAGACATGGGCATAAAAATACAGACAGACAAATGAAAAAAATTAATAAAAATGGTGCACATAACCAACAAACATACATACGTACATACGTGTACATCATACTAGTACGAACATAGATGTAAACATCAGCTATGTGAGCAGCGGCGAGTCACTGAAATTCCCGAAAGGTTTGGTAAAAAATTGTATAAAAGTAAAAGCCAAAAATGACCTTTACAAAAAAATAAAAAAAATAAATTTTATTTTTTTAAGCAAATTTACACTAATATAATGAAAGCACAGACTTGAAAGGATTAAATTTACATTTTATGTTAAAAAAAAAGGCAAAAATAAAAATGTAAAGAAAATATGAAAATTGTATTTTGTGTGAATTTCATTGCCAGCAGCAAGCAGTGACGCGCTTATTTGATAACAATTTTATTTTTATTTTATTTTTGGGAAATTTTGTTGAATTTTTTATTCGCTTTGCACGTGTTTGTATTTTAATTAACAAAGGCAAGCAGCGGCAGCAGCTAACAATAAAAATGGAATATTAAATTTTGGCTATTTCTAAGCAAGTGTGTAGAGCACTTCACCTTAGCGCTCATAAAAATGTAACAAAATGTTTACCAATTAAGTAAACAAAATATAAATAAAGTACAACAAACTCTGAATTAATTGCGTGGGAACATTTTAGTGCGTTTTTATGCATTACGACAATGAGAACGCTAAAGAAAAAGCAGTAGAAATGTATTAGAGTGTTGACGAGGGTGCGCGAAGTGATTGCTGTGGCGTAGGTATGTAGAAACGGAGGCAATGAAGCTACCAGTGGTGCACATTAAATGTTAGTTTATAGCTAGAATATAAAAAAAGGGCAGCCAGCAGGAATTGGAAAGTTTATTTCAACGCAGATTTTGACAGGCTCTGCATGGCATAGTAATTCATGATCGTAGTATATAGCCTATATATGCTGTTAATGCCTCATAAATCAAGCCGCATAGGTGTTGCATTGTAGACAAGTTAACAGCCTGGGCCTTTGAGCTATCAACTACTATTGCTACTACTATTTACACTATTACATACTACTATTTCTAGGCAAATTAAAAAATACAACACAAAGTGTTGCCTACTTTTTTGGGCTTAGTAAGCCATCGTTAAAGCTCATTAGCAATGTTGGCTGTTTGTTGATATTTCCCAGCTGTGTGGCGCAAATATATAACTAAATTACCTTTTTTCTATTTATTATAAATTGTCATACAAAATCGTTTGTTATAAATGATTAAATAAAGCTAAATCATTCATCTTATTGCTAATAAGTAATTAAGGCAATATAAATGACGAAAAAGGCAACAAAAAAATAAATAAATAAACGTTTTCTTATTAATTATCATAAGATAATCGTTGAGCAGCAGCTGTGATATATTGAATGCTTTTGCATACCATCGCTAGAGGGTTGATTGAAGCATCTCTGTTCCTATAAAGTATATATAATATATATGTTCTTGATCAGGACGAAGAGATGAGTCGATTTAGTCATGTTCAAGCTAAAAATATGAAAGTTTCGTATTCAAATGCTATATTTCAGTGGAATATGGAAAAGTTACAATAGGGCCGATCGGTTAAAAATACTTAATGAGGTTACAATAGCCATTTTGATTTATTTTTCAATCAATTATTTTGTAATTTTCTTGTATTTAAGTGCTTTTTTAATTAACTATTTTAATTATAAACAGAAAAAATAAAAAAAAAATTTATTCTAATCCGTTCATTCAATTGCCACATTTTAAATTATTTATTTTTATAAAATGGAATTTTTTTTTCTTTAACCAATCTTTTTTTTAATGCATATTTGCGGTCATGCATGCTTAATTACAATGTTTTTTCCCCCATAATCATTATAATTATTCGGTAATAAACGAAGCTAATTTGAGAAAAAATATATATAAAAATAAACAAATGGATTGCATAAAAAATAACAATCGATAGTTAATTAGTTATATTTATTTTTATGATTATTATTTTTTGTTTTTGATTTTTTTTTGTTTGTTAAGCACTACTTATCTTATTTTAATTGCAATTAAACATTTTTAAACATTTTTTTCGTTCTTTTTATATTAAAATAAATATAAGTAATTGAGAGAATAAATTTATTTTTATGGACACACTTGCATAATCTACAAAAATTCCCAGATTAGCTCAATGAACATTAATTGTTATGCTAATTTACATATTAAACGAGCTACAAAATAAAAAAAAAAAATTCTTTTTTTTTATATTTCTCATTTTTTCCAAAGAGTTCTATTGTTTTTTTGTTGTTGTAAAAGCGCCCCCTGGCGCTTCATTTGTGCTCGGATAAATTCCATTTTGCATTTTGCAAAGTCAAAAACCATTTTTCAATTAAGCCAAACAACACTTTTAACTTAAAAAATTCCACTAAAATGAAAGCAATAATAAAAACTTAATTATCAACATGCTCATTGCACTATAAAAATCTATTTTTATTTAAATTGGATACAAATAAGAAATAAATGAAAAATTCAGTTTAAAGGAAATTTACAATTAAATACAGTTTTTAAATTGATATAAAACAAAAAATTTATTTTATTTTTAAAATGTTTTTTATTTCAAATTAGTTGTATTGATTATACTTCAAACTTTTTAGGTATTTACCACAACGCAAATAATAGAAAAAAAGTTTATCAACTAACGTTAAAATCTCCCTCTTCCATATACCCAAAAAAAAAATATATAGTTTAAAGCCCTCCCTTCCCTGGAGAATTAAACATTTTTTTTTTTTTTTGCCACTCGCTTCATTGACGCTCATCATTTTATTTGTTTAGGCCATTGATGGAGTAAATCGATATGAAATTTTGCTAATTTTTTTTTTGTTGCCACTCATAATGAAAATGGTTTTTACAAGTGGCAGGCATCGTCATCAAGAGCCAACTAAAAAACGAGTTAAAAAAAATTTGAAATAAAATGTTGATATTTGAACACGTAATATGCGCGCCTTAACGCTCAAATACGCTCTCAATTGTCCAAATTTCAATGCACTTAAATATATTTCAAAAAAAATATTACAAAAAATTAGTCTTTATATCAGAGCACTCAAGTGACTGACGTGTAAATAAAAAATTTTTTTATACAATATAAATAGTAAAAAAAAATAAAAAAAAAAGAATACAATTTGCTCTGTGCGCGAGCTCTGTGCAATTTGAAGTTGTCTGCGCGGAGTTCTGAAATTTTAATTTGATGCCATGCTGTGGGGCTAATAGAGAAAGAAGCTGGCAAGTGCTTTGGCATTGTTAAGCTCTGAGCATGTGGATCCAAATAACAACAACAAAAAAAAAAGAACAAAATAAAAATTAAAATTAAAATGAGAATGAGAAATGAAAAAGGAACTCAAGCTCCAACTAGTACTATGCTTTCGCTTTGAGCTGCCGCCATCTCCGGTTGCGCTCCAGACAGACATACACAGATACATACATACATATATGTGGGAGTTTCTTTATGCGCCATAATTATGTCATTTAAATGCAACAAGCTATAGAATGTGCCCCAGAGTCCCTTAGCTCTGTTTAGTTCAGTTAGCTTGCAGTTAGTTAGTTAGTCAGTCAGTCAGCGAGTACTAAACAAGAAGTAAGTCAAAGAGCGTACAACGATAATTCATAATTAAAAAGAAGCATGCAAGTTGATGGAACCCAATGAGAAAAAAAAAAAACGCGAAAAGAAGCGAAAAATAAAGCAAAGAAGGCAACAAAAAGCAACTCATAATAATTATTTTTAAATTACAGAAGATTTTATACTTTCGCATAGTTTGTTATTCTAAAAATATCATTTTATAATAATTTACTTAAAAAATGTCAAAAATATTATTAAAGTTAATCATTTGTCTTAAAATATTGGCTTGATTACTCCAAAAACTGATAAGTTTGGCAAGTAATAGAATTTATAAAAAAAAAATTGATTTTTTAAAAATATATTTCGCATTAAATCTATATAATATCATGGATTTAAACCAATATTTTGTTACTGGCTTGAGGTCTCTTTGTGGATTATTTTAGTTTTCCGATATCTTTCGGCTGCTCATCAGCGACAGTCTTCAGGATAAAAATATTGTTTTTATACGTGAGAGGATTATCTTTAAATGTTTATTACTAATTTCTTTATTTCTTTGTTTTATTGGATTTAGCTTTTTAAATGTCTTTTACATTACTCGTTTTCATTTCATTCTTTTCTCGCTACGTCTATTCAGCTCAATTGCTTATACAAGACTAACTTGATCAACTTTTTAATATATTTACTTACTGACTGACTATCGATATCAGTATTAGTGTTGTATAATTTTATAATCTGTGTTGTTTGACAAAATTTACAAAATACCTTTTGGCAGTGTATACAAATGTAATGTTGTTGTTGTATGCCCGCGCCCAAAATGCTGATGATGATGCAGTCCGCCTTTTTTTTTTTTTTTTTGGGTACAGCATTCCCTTTTTCTTCTGCCTGACTGCTGTCTACACTGTCTCAGTTTCAGTCTCAGTCAGAGTCACAGGCCTGACGTGGCATGGCGTGGCGCGCGACTGTTAATTAAATGAGCGCGCACTGGCAAACGAGCAAACGACTGATGGACGTATCTCATGGATTCATGTAAAGGCATTTTGCTTTGAGTGGGTGTATGGCTAAATTGCTAAATGGATACGGTCAGGAATGGGATGAGCACGAGGACACCCACAAAACATACACAACACACACACACACACACACACAGAAAGAGTGTGAGAGATAGAACACAAAAAAAACAAAAGGCTTTGGTAATGTGAGCTCACATAAAAGGGTTAATAGTGCAAACTGCATTTGTGCCACTGTGCAAGTTGTCTGGGGCGTCTAACTAAGTTAGGCTTCTAATTAAGCTGGTCGAGGCGGCGACAGCATATATGTATGTATATACAACACTAGTAGTTAGTGTTGCACAGTTGTTACCATATGCCAATGTGTGAATTGTTTGTCTGTTACTCGAATTCCACAACTGTGGCACTGTGGTTCTGTTACTTTTTGCTGCTGCTGCTGTCTGGGCTTCTCTGCATTTTGTCGCTCATTAGTTTATTGCCAAAAAGAAAGCACAAAAGCCTGGCTGCCATGATGCAGATGCAAAAGTTCAACTACCCGAACTGAATGAAATTTAGTGTTGAGCAAATTTAGCTACTTTTTATTTCTAGTTAACACACTAAAGAAACATTCTTGATATAAAACTCTATTTCATTGAACGGAACAACAATTTCCTTTAACGTAATAGAAAAATATTATATTATAAAATATATTATAAAAACATATTTTAATTTACTTTTCTTTGGATAGTTTTTACCTTTCATTTGTTTACATTTTCGTATAATTTTAATGCATATTATTTTCAGTTATAAAATGTTTTTACATTAAAAATGATCTTTTAATAAAATTCTTGAATTAAATATAAAAATAATTAAATTTTTCTTTCAATTTAAGATTATTTTTCTATACTAAATATTCAAAATTCAAAGAGTTTAAACAGTTGAAAGATACTAAAGTTGATCAAAAAATACATTTTATACTAATTTTTTATATTTAGCTTGTTAGACAACAAAAAAGTGACACCACTGCTGTGCATGCACAGCGGCTGCAAGTGGACAAAAGGCAACAAAATACAAAAAAAAAAAAAAGTTAAAACAAGTTGGCATCATTTCAGTGCGCGAAGGTTAATTGCGAGGCACCTATTGCCAATGCTCATCCAATTAGCTCTCTACGCGGAAGTTCGCACTTACTATACAATATATATGTATGTATGTATGTACGTATAATTTTGTGGCATTAAATTGACTCAACTACGACACTCTACACTCTCCAGGGCTTGTCAAATTACGCATACGCAATGGTGTCTGTCTCGATTTTCAACGCATTTGCCATTTGCCAATCATCAAATGGCATCTTGTCAGCATAAATCTTTAACTTAAACTATGATGATGACGCTTTGTATGTATATGGCCAAAATGAAAACATGTTCCACTGACAGCGGCTCGGTAAAACAAACATGGGGCGTGTTGATGCACATATGTCACATGATAACAACATGGGGCCATAAGACAGATCGCGCAAAGAGTGAGCTCCCCCCAAAAAAAAAACTTGTCTCTCAAGTAATATAAATTTTTGCTGAAAATCAAGCAAGCTGCTTGACGTACATGTATGTGTGTGTGTGTGTGTAGGTGGTCAAAACACTAAAAGTCTATAAGACTCCAATGCACAGACTACAATGGCAAACAGACGGACATCATTCTAAAAGGCTATAACCACAAAACGTTGCCTCAACTGGACTGGAGGACCCTGACTGACTGAAAGGTGTTGCAAATGTTGCCATGTAATGCGACTAGACAACGAGAAGAAAACAACAAAAAAAAAAAATCAGAAGAAAAATTGAAGAGATGATGATGATGCCTCATACATACATAGTACTAGCTGACTGGACGGCCATTGCCTGTTTTGGCATGTGTCAAGGCTTGCAACAAGCTGAGCGCTTTTAGCTCTCTCTCTATGTTGCTAGTCAGTCAGTCAGCAAGCATGTCCATCAATTGAGGCGGCTGCCACTGTGGCGTCTATGGCGCCGCCGCAACTGTTGTCCGTCCATATATGCATGTGTCTGCGTGTGTGTGTGTGTGTGTTTAGGTTTAGGTTTTTGCAATTATTTTCTAATTAAAGACGTGCCTGGCAAGCCTAGGCAAGCCCATAGGCATTTAATCAAAAGCAACGCATCTCTCTCTTTAATACATGGCTCAAATGAAATGGGTCAAAAGGCGAACACAACAACAAAAAATAAAGCTTAAAATGAAAACTGTTTCATGTGCCACACATATGTATGTAGCTATGTATGATACTGTTGGCATGATTAGCCAATTTTTTTTTGTATTTTTTTTTGGCTTTCTTAGTTTTTTTGCTTGGCAGCAAGCGAGACAACAAGAACACAGTAACAACTGTGCTGCAACACAGCACTTCATTAAATATTTAAATGAGCATCCTGTTTTTTACTCATTTTTATTTATTTTTTTTTTATGCCACGCCACCGCAACAAGCAGCAGCAGCAGCACCTACACAACAACAACAACAACAGCAAGTTGGGCTAGGGCGTGTTCACAGAAAGAGAGAGAGAAAGGAGTTCCAACGACAACAACGACGACTCCATACATACATATGTATATGCAGATTCATAAGCAGTTAATTAAGGCCGAACTGGGGTCGCCGCTGGGCCGAGGCAACAACTATGCAATACACTTACAAACAAACAGACAAACATACATTCACACATATGTACATACATACACACACGAGCAATAAGCAGATGAATACAAAAAAAAAACATATGAAAGTGGTCTAGTAGAGTATGCTTGACTATAAAATATCCTGTGCTCAGCTCTACTTTAAGATAAAAGATGTTAGAAAAGAAAACTTTTAATTTTTGTAATATTTAATTATAGAATTTAATACAATTAAAACTATTTATTTGTGACAGTTTATGTTGCTAATTATAATAATAATAATAATAATGTTTTCAGTAAAAAACAATGTTAAAGAAAAGCATAAAAAAGTTAAAAGAAAATAAGTAATTAATTATAATTAAAATTTAATAATTTATTTAAAAGTTTTACACAAAAATTTAATATCAATAATTTAAAATCGTTACCCAGATAAACTCAAACTGATTAACTTTTTATTGTATTTATTATTATAATTATTATATTTTTCTTTTAAGTTAATTTTTAAAAATAGTTCAGAAGCTTTGTATTTTAAATTTAAATACAAAATGTTTTCAAACTAAATATAAGAAATCAGTTTAAAATTCTAGAAAAAATTTTATATTTTAATTGATTTAAAATACTTTTCTCAAATTCAAACTTTCAAAAGAAGTTTGTGGTCGTCAAATTTCAAACAAATAGATTTTCGTTCGTCTCTGTCCTCCCAACTTATAAAATCTCTCAATCTCTTGTGTCTTTAGCACAGCATTTTATGCATATCCATAAATCTACATACAACTTTTATTATACACTCTTTTCATTTCAGTAATGTTTCTTGACTACAGGGTATAAAAAATAAAAGTGAAAACCATTGCAACTGTCCAACCAAAAGTTGGAGGAACTGTGTCTCTCTTTAGCTTATGCTTGTACTACGACGAGTACAATCCGGCTAAAAAGAAAAGGAAAAAAATAATTTTAAACCTACATATTTTACACATTTCATTTTCGTTGCTGCACAAAATTTATTTGGCAATAAGAGCAGCAGCAAGAGAGACCGAAATGGTAGACAGAGAGCCAAATAGGCTGACTGGTGGCATACGAGTATGTGGCGAGGAGCAGTCAAGAAAATGGTGCAATGAATACGAATGGTTATATTCGTTTCGTGTCTGCCTGATTGTCTCTACGCTATACACTGTCCAACTGTCTGTCTGTCTGTCTTTCTGTCAGTCTATCTGTCTGTATATGTACGTAGGGGGGTTAAAAATTTGTACAAGTGAAATTATTATTTATAATTTTTAGAGACGTCAGTTGGGTGGGCGTAACGGGCGCTGCGCTATGCCGTAAATTATGTCATTTAAGACAAGTGCAGCCCGGCTATATGTTTTTTTTTAACATACTGCGGATACGAATCCCCAACGACATAAATACATATGTATGTTTATTCGCAATATATGTATGTATAAATGCATATGGAATTGGGTTGAGCAGCGTCGCACACACTTGTGCGGAGTGTTCAGTGTGTGGGTTGTAGAAAAATTTCATACTTATATGAATTTTGTTTCGGTTAGTCCACCCCTCGCTACTCACACATACAAATGAAGTGGCCCAGCATGCGAAATTAGTTAGCGTTGAGTGCTGGGAATGTTTGACAACAGAAAAGGAAGAACATACATACACATACACACACACACACACACACACACATATGTAGTTAAATAAAGACAGATTGAGATAAACAGTGAAAGAAAGAGAGCGACAGAGAGAGATTGCATGAGATCGTCCCACACTGCACTGACAGAAATTGATTTAAATTGTTTTTAAGCTTGAGCCACAAAGCAGCTGTGAAGCGACAACTCGATGATAGGGTCAGACATATGTTTAAATTGGCCTTCACTGTATTTATATATAATTTTCTTCTTTTTTGTTTTGGCTTATAGTATCAAGGAATATCATTATTATATAATGCATACATTTGTTAATTAAAAATATTTTAATTGATTACTTTTAAATAAACTGAAAAATTTAACAGATTTAATTGTTATCAAACATAATAAGATAATAACATAATTAATTCATTAGATAACTATCGATACAACTAACGACGCTATCGATAGCAGCCTTGCACTATCGATAGCTTTTGATAGTTTGGACAAATAGTTTCCGTTCACCGAACTCGGCTGATGGAGAAAACATTAACATTTTAATCTCCCTTAATAAGAATTCTTGGTTTTTTAAATGACCAATACGAATTTTTAAAAATTTAAATCTATTTTTATTTTCAATAATATATCTTTAATGATGTGTATTTTTATTTTTTATAATACACATCAGGTACAAAAGGAATATATCAAAAGCAACGTTCGAAAACTATCGATGATTATCGATGGTTAGAAAAGAACAATCGCGTGACTATCAATTGTTCTCCACCTCTATGATCTACATTATTATTATTATTATTATTATATTAATCTATTATTATTCAGTCTATATGACGTATCTTTTCAATATTATAGTTATAAATATTGTTTCTATATATAAATTTTAATATAATTATTATAATCCCTATTAAAAATATGATAACATCATCTCATTCATAATTACAGATAGCAAATGTCTCATTAAGTTGATTTCCAATATCTTTAGTATCCGTTTATAATATTTTTTTTTAATGAAATAATTGCCTTTTATCTTGAACAAAAAAAATAAATTTATATTTTCTTGATTATTTTGCAAGAGAATTTTCTGAACAGCTTGCAGCTACTTCAAAGATATTATTTTGTTTGTAAGTTTTTTTTTTTATTTTATCTTATATTCATAACAAGCCGACATATATGCCCATTAAAGAGAGCTCAGCTGCAGCTGTTGTCTCAATCCTCACACCTTTAAAGAGATTTCAGCCTAGACATGCATGCAGCATGAGGCATAAGCGGCAACAACAGCAACAACAACAACTAATGTCAACCAATTCATTTCATTGAAAGCAACGCGTTGGCCGGACAACACTTTTTGTTGCAGGCTACATAAGTAGTAGAGGAGTATATATATGTATCTGAGTTGTGGCATTTAAGGTACATGTTCTTTGCTGCCTTAGCCTCAGGGTCAAGTTCAATCAAGAGGTAGAGAGAAACTGAGACAGAACTAAGAAGAAGAAGCTATAAAGCGCAGGCAAAAAAGGTTTGCATATCGCATATCTAAATGAGGTGATGATGCTGCACATGCGAATATCAGCCAAAGATACAAACACACACACACAGAGAGAGAGATACAGATGCTGTTGCTGTTGGTGTTGCAGTTGCAGACATAAAACACATTGCAATGGCTTAAATTTATATATATGTATATATATATATATATATATATATATATATAGAGTATAAAGACCAAGGCTCAAATGTCCACTCGAGTGGGTAGCATGAACATGAAGTGTTTGCGCAACACAACAACAACAACAACAACAGCAAGACAAGAATGTCAGTGATGCCAGTGCCAATTATGAAAACTGATATGCTTGCGAATATACCCGTTGATGGGCGCGCTTCAAAAACCCGGCCAGTGACTGAAGATAAGGAAATGATGTTTATATGTATACCACCATACAACTCTACGTGCGTACGTTCGTCAGTCCATCCATCTATCCATTCATCCGTCTGTCTTTATGGATGTCCGTACGTCTCTCTCTCTCTCTCTCTGTGTGTGTTCGACTGGCGCTTAAGCACATTGTGGTTGCAGTTTTGATTGCATACGGATATTGGACACTCACACGTGGCACTCGGAAATTAATTAAGCAGGCAATGGCAATGCGGATTGCAACAGTATTTCAGTGTTGTCCATTTAGCTATGCTTTGGCTTAATTAAAAACAAATAAATAAAAGACAAATAATAAATAATAATATTTCAATCGAAAAAAGAAGGGAAATCAACAAAAAAAATACCAAATATTTGACGAACATAAAATACTAAATCATATTCCCATATTTTGCATTTATTAAGTGTATTATATAATTTTTTATTTAATCGTATTCCTACGTTATTCTTCATGAAATTGCTTAGATCAAACTTTCTTACGAAATAATATTGATATAAATCGTTAATATTGTAAGTTGCAGTACAAAATGTTCCTGGACTTAAACTAAATAATTAGTATTAACAAAGTAAAAAAATGAGAAAATTCTCGAATTAAATACAACGCTATTAGCTCAAGAAGAATGTTGAATTGAGCTAGTTACTTTATAATATATATAAATCAATATATTTTTCCTAATTCTTAATTTTTTTATACTAAAATATTTAATTTTTAATTGCTTTTAAGAATAACAACAATTTTACTAACAACTATAATAATAAATTTCAAAAGTTAAGCAACTTTTTCAGATATCCTTTTTTAAATTCAGTAGATTTAGATTTTTAAATATTATATTAATAATAATTATGAATATAAAAATTCAGCTACTTTTTTTTTTTTGCTATAATAATTAAATTTTAATGGATTTCAAAACTTTTTTGGAAATAATTTTTAACTATTTGTTTTAGCTATATTTTTTAATATATTATCTATATTCTATTGTCAATAATAATAATTGATACAATGAATTTTATAATTTTTTTTATTGATTTTTAATAGATTTCAATAATTTTCTTATTAAATTCAGTTTATTTTTAACTACATATGTATTTTATCAATAATAATAATAATAATAAAATATATTATATATGAATAAGAAGTCCAATCGAATAAATCAAAATATAATTTTTAATAATATTTTGATTTTTCTAGCGAATTTTACCATTTGATGTTATACTGCATGAATATAGCTTTTGTTTTAAAGCCAAGAGCCGCTCTGACTGCAGCTAACTTAAGCTTACGACACACTTTGGTTAATGAAAATGTAATACTCTCTGACTACGTACTACGACTACGTATATACGCACATAAGGATGAAAGGTTGTCTAAGATTGTTAAGGAGGGAAGTATGGGCAATACAATGCGACTTATTTGCAAGTAATTAGATTGAAACAGAAACTTGTCATTGAGTCTTTGGTTTCGTTGTTGTTGTTGGTGTATCTTTAGCTTTGCTTGATGATGCATCATCATTATCATCATCATTGTCATTATGATTATTATACTTTGCGTACATGGACGCATGGATGTGTGTACATGAAATTCTTTAGGGCGTGTCTCATTTGGGGCGTTCTGGTTTGTCTTATCTGCAAGTAATTAAGCACCACAGTGGGGCATTATAGCCATGTACATATGTATGTATGTGTTGCTATAGCAACATGGACTGTGGTGTGTCTGTGGCATGTTGTTGTTATTTACTCTCTTGCTTTGCTTTGCTGCTACTTCTTCTCTATTAAACAACATGTTGGGAAAAAATGCCGAAATGTCGCCGAGGCGAAATTTATGACCCGAAACAACAACGACCACGACGACGACAACTACACACAACTTCAACTGGGGAGCAACAGTCGCCAGCAACATTTAAACAAAGGATGCAAAAGATTGGTTGTTGTTGCAGCCACAAATGTCAAAAGATGGGGGAAAGTACAACAAGTAAATGTGCAACTGCAAAGCTGCAACTGAAATTCAACTGCAACTGCAACTGCCACTGCAAATTTATGCGCAGAAATATTGTTTGAAAATTGTTTTCGACTTTAACAACTAAATTTTCCAAGTTGTCGTTCTATATGTGTGTGTGTGTGTATGTATGTGTGGGTGCTCCAAATTGGTTTTTTGGGCTCTTGGTCCATATATGTACAGTGGCTAGGTGATAAACTACTATTTGCAGGTGTTGCCTGCTTCGCTATAAGAGTTTTAAGCTCCGGCTATGGGTGTCTGCCCCCATGATTTGTGTGCTTCTAATGCCCACAGGTATTTAGTGGTTAGGTGTGGCAACAACAACCAGCTAAAGCATGATTAGCCGCCCGAAACTTTACGAGAAGAGTATTCTCGAATTCGAGTTCTTTGCAACTGGTTTATTACCACGGCGTGTCAATGTGAAAGGTACTTTGCTCTGCCAATAACAATAACAATAACAAAAAGAAAAGCTTCAACCATCTGTTAGTCTAGACCACAGAGCCGGCGACCATCATTAAACATGGTAACATGCATTATGCAAAAATCCTGTTTACCTCCAACTCTCATATAAACCTGAAAAGTCCTCAGCATTTATATCAAATGTCATTTGCATCAAATTGCCAAATGAATCATATGAACCGAGGGACCACCAGCACACAGGAAATAAACACACACAAATGCTATGGATACACCTACCCCGAAAAAATTAAAATTAAACAACAATAACAAACTCGACGAGAAGATACCCTGCTTTAAGCTCACAGAATCTCAAATTAAATATAAATTAAATTGATAGAAAATGGGGCGAAAAATTGAAATGTTAATATAAAAATTGATTTTTTATCTGTACGATATAGTAGACCGATTCCAAGTCAGATTGTATATAAATTATTTTTTAGCTGATTTTACAACCGATTTTTTCTATATATACCAGTTATTTATAATAATACGCATCTCTTCGTTGCTAACGTGTTACACGTTGAATGATAGTGCGCATCGGTCGGTTGGGCGGAAGGTGGCGCTTGAAGGAGCTTGGGATCCGCGGGAAACGAGCCTGTCTTTGGCCCACTTGAATGTGCCGCCGTTGTACAAATATACGTTCGAATGAATACTAAATACCCCTAGTTTCAAACAGGGTATATATAAAGAGAAACAACGAAGAAAATATAAGTACGGATGACTTTACGCCTACGGTATGACTGAAGACCTCCAGACCTTCCGACAGTCAGACAGCCAGCCAAAAGATAGCCACAATAGATACTAGACAGTCTGCACATGCAAAAACGTGGAGCACCCAACCTAGCAGAGCACCCACACCAATGTCCAAAATATTTACCAAACTCCAAGCGCTTGGCTGACCAACATAAATGGCGCAAAGTTGAAATGTTGACAGCCGCACATTCGTTATGAAGTTCCAACAAAATAATTTTTTCTCTGCTATGAGCTATGATGGTAAATATAAACTTTTGAGAAGAAGTAAGAAATCCCTCTCACTCTCTACTCTACATACGTAGCATGCAGTGAGTAAATCAAGTTGTAGGTAAGTGAGATTTATGCTTATGTCGTTTAGTGTTAGCCGAAGGAACATTGGTTCAACTTTTTAACGCTTTTCGCTTACTTTGAATCGGTATTTTTTGTTTTGTTTTGCTTGTCAGCATGCATGGGGCTCATGCACAAAATATGACAACATGCCCTGAACGTATCAAAAGGTACTGGAAATCCATAAAAAAAAAAGTTGTACTAAAAAACCAAGCAACTGCAACTCAATGCAGGCTACTCCAAAAACTCCAGGTGGCCTTAGGCCTCGCTTTGCACTACATTTCTATCTATTTGCACAACAGTTCAACATTTCTCATTTTTTTAAACATTTAACTCTTTTTGACGTCAGGTATCTATGTTTTTTGAATTGATAGTAAAAACTTTAGAAAATTATATAAAAGTCGATATTTTATAACGTTTTATTTGATTATATAATTGATTAAGCTTTTATTATTATAAAAATAATGTTAAAAAAATCTATTAAATTTAACAGTCTTATTTTAATAGTATTCTTTTTACAGCATTTTCCTTTACGCACCTTTTAAAATAATGTTTAAACTATTTCTATAGTTTTCTGTTAATTGCAGCTCGGAAGTAATTAACATTTATATGTTAAGTTTTTTTATGATGCTTTTAAATTGCACTTAACACTAAAGCACAAATTTTTTATATCATTTTAATAATTTTTTATGATCAAAAAACTGAATTTGTTTTAAAAATTTGTTTGTTGACATTAAAGTTTTTAATATTCTTTCATTATAAGCACATAACATAACATTTTTATGTTAAATTTATGAACTTTTTGAATAATGCTTTTATTATTTGGATTAACATTTTTCTAAAAAGTTTTAAACCACTAAAATAGATTTTTTTAGCCCGGTCAAATAATATAAATTTGTATCATAAAAAGAACTTAACAGAAAAATGTTAACTTAACATATGACGAGTTTTTACTATAGCATACTTGACAGAAAGCTTTCTTTTATTTGAATAAACACATTTCTGTAAAGTCTCAATCAAAAAAAACTTAACATAAAAATGTTAACTTAACATATGCAGAGTTCCACTTCAACACATCATTGACAGAAAGTCTTTATGTTAAGAGCATTAAGCTATTCGTTGGTTTACACTTGTAACCCGATTTTTTTTTCCATTCAGTCATTTTGTCTCTTTTTGGTAACTTGTTTCTAATCTCTTTTTGCAGCTGCCTGCTGCCTGCTGTTAATTACAGCAAACAAGCTGATGTTCAACGCTAAGCAAGCTCAATCAGGTCGCTGTTGATGCACTTGTGCTTTGCTGGATGCATCAGTTTATTTGATGTATTCATGTCGTACTCTTGGATGCTCTAATTAACTACAGCTGCTGCAGTTGCCCAGCTGGCTAACTAGTAGTTAACTGGCACAGGTACAGTGTTGCATTTAAAAAGGCATTCAATGGTAGAGGAAATGTGTCAACAGCGCATTTGCCATAAGGCAATGCAAACAACTTTCACTGAACGCTAGAATCCATTAACAGTGGCCTGGGAATGTTGTCACTGCTTGTGCTGCTGCTGCTGCTACAATCACTGAAGAGTCAAGAGCGTATTGCTACGCCCACAATAATAGTGGTATAAGAGGTGGACAACGAAAACTGGGATTGGGGAGAACGCCAATTAAAAGCGAAAACGTTGCAAAAATAGTTGATGACATTAATTGACATTTAGCCCGCGACGGGCATATCAATTCGCTGGACAGCACAATCACCCCAACAAAAGCTTTAAGTTAAGTTTACTTAGAGAACAGCAGCAAGGAGACAACTTTAGTTATCGTCTATAGTAGCTGGTAGCTGGTATCTGGTAGCTAGTAGTCTGTATAGGCCGCCTTTCACTGCCAACTTTACGCAATTGTACAATTGGCAAAATGTCACAAAATTCAATGGCAGTTGTCAGCGTTGCTTTAGACGTGGGACTCCCATCATTAGCGTGGCACAATTGTGAGATGTGTAATTGCTACAACAACAACAAAAGCAACAACAACAACAACAACAACAATGACAATGACAACAACTATGAGACATGCAGACGACATATTGACAGCAAGTTATGTCAACTTGAGCGCGATTTGTTTAGTCAGAGCTGCTGCTGCTGCTGCCAATGAGAATTTTGCAACATAAATAAATTTAAGTAAAAACAAATTGAAAGCAAGATGGCATTACTACTTACTCTTGTCTCTCTTTATTTATTTTTTTGTTGTGCTCAATTTGTATACCCTGTACACAGTATTAAAATGGGGTAATTGAGTTCAAAAGGAATTATTTCCCAAAAATAAAATGTTTTAGAAAAATTAAAGAATTTTCCATTAATAAATAAATATTAAAAAAAAAAATATTATTTATAAATAACCGAAGCAAAACTCACAAAATTTTTAATGAAAATCTACATTACAATATACAACTAAATTTTATATGGTACATAATAAATAACAATCAATGGCATATCATATAGTAATAGTTGCATTTGCAGGGTATCTTGTTAACAATCACAAAGCGATAATAATAATTTTAACTTTGTTGTAATTGGTTTGAGGAAACGCACAAGTGAACCTGGAAGGAGTCATTTCAGCTTGGTCGGTCTCCTGTGCACTCGGGTCTCCGGTCTTTCTAGTCTACGCTCAGCGGTCGACACACACGGAACTCGCTCTCTGGTACTACCTCTCTTTGGTCTTTGGTCAATGGAGAGGTGCACGACAAGATTTATAAGCGGCTGTCAACAGGCACCAAGTGGCCGCTATAGACAATTTTTTTTATATATATTTTTTTTTATTTTTTGATTTATAAGCAAAACGTTGCCGCGCGCAATGGTCAAGTTAGTATAAGTACGAGGAGTATTTATGAAACATTTCAAGGCAACGGACAGTGCTCCTAGTTGGTTAGTTGGTTGGTTGGTTGGTTGGCCTGGTTGGTTGGCTACGCTACTTGTGTAGGCAGTTGACAGTGTGCAGCTGGGTTGGCTTGGTATAGACCCGCCAGTAAGTAGCCGCCGTAGCGGCAGTAATTGCGGCGGCATGTGAAATATGAGATAAACTCCCAAGTAAGGCCGCATCTACTAGTATATAGTACGAATACAAGGCAGCGTAAACTTTCAAGCATGTGGCAAGTTGTTTAGAATCTCACAACTGGCCAAACGCTTGGCGACACTCGACAGCCAGCGACAGCATCGACAGCGACGACAGTCGACAGGAGCTCACTTTAAAAAAAAAAGAGAGAGAGAGAACAGAACAAAAAGAAGACGAAGCAAAAAGACTAAAGACAAGCGACGACAGCATTTTGGTGCCACTCTTTTGCGGGCATCGCAAAATAACTTCGCACAATTGAGCATGCCGACAGCAGCAGCAGCAGCCAACAGCAACAGAGCCAAGTTTCCGACTCGTTCAGTTTAGTTAGCGACACCAAACTTGGACATTCTATTAAATTAATCGTCAATTATCAATGGGTATGTACATCGTACCAATGAACTATTAAATTCAATGTGTGAATTGTGTTGCACAACCAAGTTTTGGGTTCACTTAACTTAACTTTGGCTTTTACTTTAGCGGCAAATCAATTTAAGTGCATGTCTAATTAAGCCACAAAAAGGAAAAAGCCAAAAAATACGTAAAATATAAAGTTTTGTATGCAATTTGGCATAAACGCCTCCTCCTCGATGATATTCAAAAGGCAATATGTTTAATTAAATAGCAAGCGTAATTAAATAGCAATTAAATTAATTAAAAAGCACGCAGCAGTTGCCCTTTTGGCCATAAACTTGGTACCTTACGTACGATAGACAATGCGAGTATTAGGGTCTCATTCGCATTACAAATGGGGCATGAATGGTTCGCCCTCATTTTTGTTTTGTTTGTTTGTATCACACAAAAAGGACACAAAAGGACGTGTTGATGTCTGTCTTTTGTACGGCATTTTGGGCATTTTTTCTTTTTTTTAAATATTTTATTAGGCAATGGAATGCGTTCTTTTAATTTTAAATGCTTGATTAAGTTATACAACTTGAAAATATTGTAATTATTTATTGAAAACGTTATGCAAATTTAATAATAATAATAATAAAATAAAATCGCAGCTGCCTCCAACTGAAGTTGCTTTCATGTTGTTCAGTTGGGCGTTACGCAATGACAGTGGGAAAATTGCTTATTTTATGTACAAAAATGCAGGCTAATTATATTATGGCCAAACAAATGCGGGTTATTATGCAAAAGGATTTGAGTACAGGAAATAGGAGTAAAGTTTTTAAATTATTTTAATTATAAAAAAAATGGAATTTTTTTTTATTCAATTTTAAATCAAGTTAATTTGTAAGCAACATTTTAAAAATAAATAATCGTAATAATAATATTAAAGCCAATGTGGCACGTAGATAAAATGAACAAATTGAATTGCGGCCAATTACTTGCCACAATACGCAGAAAATGCTCAAAATGCTACGTGAAAAATAAAAGGGAAGGATAAATAATAATAATAAGAAGAAGAAGCGAAGCAAAGCAAAGCACAGATGCCGACAACAACAGCAGCAACAACAACGAAAGAAATCAAACTGAAAATGCACAAAAGTCAAGTTCATAAAAATGAAATCATGCCACAGCTCAGGCAGAAGATCAAAGAGGACAAATCAATAAAGACCAAGGCGCAAAAATAACTTAAAGTCAGCCAAGTCAAGCAAAAGTCAAAGCATAACAGACCAGCAATGGCTAAAAGCTCTAACTGAAAGGAGCGACTTGCGACTTGCGATTCAGTTAAGTTGAGTGAATTGAAGTTTTAGGGCAAAACTCTAGGCTGTTCGACCCCAAAAAACAACTTGACCTGGTCAAGGCTATAAGCCAAATATAAAAATAAAAATAAAATTATACAACTCACAGAGACAGAGAGAGAGAGATAGAGAAAAACTAAAGCAAAACTGTCTTTTGATCTATGCTGCGATGAATGCGCCCTCATCATCATGATGATGATGATGATAATAATAATGTTGATGTTGCTGATGATGATGGGGCGGCCCAGAGTTTTGTCTGTGTGTGTGTGTGTGTGACTGTGACTGAATTGGCAGCCTCAATATGGAGCAAACACAGCAAAGAGTAAATTGGCATAAGAAATCAGAAATCACAGAAGGTTGCTTTTCACGTTCACGTCACACACACACACACTTTAACACACTCACACACACACAAGAGCATGTCTAAAATTTAGTAGTGTTGTCAAATTAGCTATTTTATGGCTAAGCATAAGAATGTATGGAATAAAAATAAAGTTTATAAAATTTTCTTTGTTTTCTTTAAATATTTTTCAAGTCGATTATCTCAAGAAAATAAAGCTTAATTTAGAAAAATGTGCCCTTCACAAACACTAATCTTAAAAAGTATGAAAAGTGTTCCCTTTACGTTATTTACCATTTTCCAAAAATTATGAACAAAGCCCAAAATTTAAATTTTTTAGCTCAAGAATTGAAAATAATTATATATTAAAAAAATTAAACAATTATTTTAACTAGAAATTAAATTATTTATAACAAACTTTATAAGAAATTATTTCAGTATTATTGTTAAATAATATTAATCATTATAATTGTATAACAAAAAAAAACTTAATAATATTATTATTATTATATTATTTTTTAAGATTTTTTATTGATATTTAACGATAAAATTAACTTTAAATATTTTAATTTCAAAATGAAATATAGAATGAAGAAAATCATTTTTATTTATTATATTTTTTTTATTAAAAACAAAAATAATTGCTTAGCTTTAAAAATAATAAAAAATGTAGCTAATTTTGTGTAATTTAATTTTCATTTTGCTGCTCAATAGGCAGCACTAGTAGGTAGGCATACATATAGTATATACACTAAGATAAATGGCATCATCGTATAGACGGACTTGAGACTGAGCTGAACCGGACAGGACAGGACTGTGGGCAAAAGAATCGACAGTGCAGAGACCATTGCAATATTAAGTAAATATACAAAACGTTGTCGGCGCGGCTCACAAAACTAATGATGTCGATGCTGCTGCTGTAGTCAAGTTTGTTGAGGAGGCTGCTGCTGCGGCGGCTGCTGCTGCTGCTGCCAACGTGGCTGATAATGATGCGGCAGCAAAAGTTTAGGAGGTTGTATATACATTGGTCTGTTGTCTGTTGTACACTGGCACTGGCGATATACACACGCCAGGTAATAAATTTCATTTCTCAGCTGATATGGGCAATTAAGGAACAATTTTGCAGCTGAATGAGTAATAAATAAAAATTGTATGCCAACGATACGCAGATACAAAACTGTAAGAAGTCGTCAGGCAGCCAAAGATAGTTTTCAGATAAAAAAAAAAAAATATAAAAAAAAACGAGCCAAAGAGCCAACGGAGCAGTCGTTGGACAGTCAAGGCAGTCAGACAGTCAGTGGCCCCAAAAATAACTGAATGAATGAGGTAAAGAGAAGTTGAAGCAACTTGGCAAAGTTTGTATTGAAACTCTCGCGTGGAACAATCTTCCGAAAAAAGGATTGAAATTGTCTGCATGCTTGCCCTTTTGATGAAAACAACTCAATGACGTGATTTGTGCGTCAAGCCGCCAACGAAGCAAAGCAGGATGTTGCAAAATAAATGTTTATACTATAAAGCTGAGAATCCTGTCTTATATGTACATATATATTATAAATCACATTTTATACAGATTGACGTACAAAAAATTCCATTGAAAGCTGGTCAACAACAAATTGTGCGAATATTTTTTCGCAAAAAAAAGGATCAATTTCTTTTTTTTTATTATTTAATTTTTAAGCTTTTGCATAATAAATCAAAAATGAGGCTTAAAAATCTTCTACACTCAACAGTCGACGAGCATTAAATGTTAACATTTTATTTTTTTGGGAGAACTTTACTTTAATTACACAAAAGCCAGAGGCGATGCAAAAAAAAAAAATCAAAAAACCAAAAACCCCAACAAACCATGTCCAACGTATAGACCAAGCCGTTAACTACTAAAAAGTAAAAGCAAAAGCATTTTTTTTAAATGTTCAAGAGACTTTTTGGTTGAACAATTGTTGTTAAAACGTATCTACGGCAGTTGGTTACCCTTTCTTTTTTCTTTGTTGGTACATACCAACAATATAATAATGGCACATGATATGTCGCCTACCTGAGTGGCCGCCCAAACTGTAGTATAGAACAGAACAATGGAGCGACATCCTGACACTCGAGACGGCACCAAAGCCGAAAAAGCTCCATACAATGGCCAACAGAAGCCATCGGACTGCTGCTGCTGTTTAAATGTACTCCATTTTACTGTCAAGTGTAGGACCTCTGGTTGACATTTGAAAACGGTGCCATATAGCAACACTACCTACCTATCTACCAACCTACCTACCAAGAGAGAGAGGGAGACATACACAATACTCTTTCCAGTTTTCGCTCTTTTAGAGAAAGAGAATTTTAATTTAAGTATGTAAACGGACATTGAATAGTTTTTACCGAGTTACCTTTTGTTGTGGGTGGCTAAAAACTAAACTGAAAATGAGTTCTTAACAGAAACACAGAGAGAGAACGAGAGTAAGAGCGGAGTTGCGTTGAGGGCTCACCTGAGCGCAATTTAAAGCAATTTAAAGTTTTTTTTTTGTTTTTAGCAATTTTGTTTGCAATTGGATTCTGTAATAAAAAGCTAGCTAAAAACTTGCCAGGAAATAGAGTTTGAATAGATTTTTTGTTAAGAGCGAGAGTGTGAGATACAGCTGCTAGCATATACATACAGACTTAGATTTAATGAAAACCGAGCTTTGAATAAAAGTCAACAACTAGTACTTGTAGAGAAGCAAATGTTAGCAAATGTTAAGCTACCGTACTAGTGCTGTCGATTTATCTACAAAAATTAAATTTAGCTTTTTCGATGGTTGAAATTTGATATTTTTTAGAGATCTTTTTTATCTTTTATCTTTAAATATGATAACATGCAATATATTTTTCAGAATTACCTTAACTTGGGATCATTAGCTTGTTATGCTTTTGAGCCTTGAGGACCCAAATTAAGAGAAATCTTCTTTAAATAATTGAAAAAAAATTTTTCAAATTTCATTTCTTTTTCAAATTTATTTGAAATCATAATATTATATGTGTTCCTATTAGTTTTGTCCGTAACAACAATATCTATCAATAAATGACATAACAGTATGGATACATCGTCTAATTCCATCTTATATTTAAGTTCTGTAACCTAAGATTATATTTCCTAACTTTTTAATTAATTTATATTTCTGTATTCGTTTTTATATAAAAAAACAAAAACAAACAAAAATTTATTAAATTAACTTAAACTTTTTTCCTATTCCGCGTAGTACTTATTTTCATCGCGTATACGTGTCAGACGTTAAGTGACAGTGCTTCCGTTTGTTTTTGACGGAAGGAACCGAAATGAAATAAACTGACTTAAATGACTTTGTATGAAATAATATTTATACGGGGAAGTATCTTGAAAATGTATTCTCTTTCCAACTGAATTTCAAAGCGATTATTCTCGGAATGATTAATATATCAGCTAGATTTAGCTTCTTTTTAGTTCTTGATTTGCTAACAAGTGCTGGCAGCACTGATTCAGTCTATCTATAGTCTATGACAGCTGTTACAATCAATGCTCTTGACAGCGCTTCGTACACACAGCGGGCGGTCAGTTTGCGTTAATCAAGCAAAACCCCAGATCATTATAGCTACGTATGTATGTATGTATACGTGTGTAGTACATAGCAAGCAATCAAAATGAATCAAATTATTTACTTACCGGTGTTGAATATGGATGCGCTGTCAGACGCACTCCGTCCGTCTCCAGCTGTTCGGCCAATACAACATCAAGTTCATGGCTGGGCGGTGTCTCGCACAGGATCTCCATGCTGCCGGATAATGAATTTGGATCGTTGAGCATAAAATATACAGATGCAGCGCCTTTTTCACGCAACGAACGTATACTCTTGAGTAGCTTATGTCTATGCGATGGATTATCAACGCCAATTGCATCCAAATCTGGATCACCAACTTGTTTACAGATTTCCAAATCATCATAGCCATTGTCTAGAAAACTTTCGGCATATTGAGCCAGGCCAAGGGCACGAAGCCATTCGCAAACTATATTGCTAACAGCCATTTTGTTTTTGTGTACTGTCAATTAATGTTACGAGATGACGTCACTTTCAGTGCGTGTATTAGTATGTTTGTTTTTTTTTCACGCTGCGTCACGTGCTAAGCGCATTTCTAGCAGCCGTTATATAATTATTATTATTTGCTTGCAATTTCCTTTTGCGTTTTTCTTCTTACACTTTAAGCTCTTGCACTTATTTGTCGTATTGTTTTAAATGCTCTCGTAAAAATTCAATGTCCCAGCACATAAACATAAAAATTTATTTCGTCATTTTCGTTTTGTTGTAGTTGTTCTTGTTTTTGCATTTCCACGCGTTTTTTTTCTCTTCTCAAATGTTGCGGGTTAGCTGCTCTTCTTGCGCTAGCTCCTGCCAATTGCAATGTATATTTAGCCACATTGCTAACAACATTGTGTGTTGACTCTGTCAATATATAAGAATAAATAAAAAATAATTAAAATATATATTTATTTATTTACTCGTACTTCTTCTATATATGTACATATATATTATAATACATTTTTACATCAACATTTTAATAAATTCAACAATTTCCTTCTCTGACCCGCATCTATTACCCGGATTATCGTACATACATATATGCTTATAAATATATTTTAATTTTATTCCCACAAAAATTTTTCTTTTAGCCGTAATCTTGCGACTCATGCACTGCAAGCAAATCAATAAAATCTGTTGAGATTCAAATCGAATTCAGAAATGCTTGAAAATTAATTAAACCAATGGCAGTCGATGCGGTTTCCGTTTGTTAAATACACACACACATATTTATAGATATGTATCTGCATGCATGTATGTATAAGCTCTCTCTCCATGCTCAAATACTAGTTCACATTCTCAGAGCGCCTTATCAGGCATTCAGGCAGCAACTGAGGCACACCGCAGCGTATAATGCGTGCCAGTTGCACACACACAGACACATACACGCATAAATACTCACTATATGCACTTGAAGAAATAACAAGGCAAAGTTAATTTAAATTACTTTTTCGATTTACTTTAGTTAATTCAACTTTTTACACTATTGAAAATATATAATTGCATCTTTATTCAAGTCAAAAGTTGTTTTTTCAATATTTTTTTTTTATTTAAAATGAAAACTGATAAAAAATAATGATTTTGTATATATTAAAATTAAAAAAACATTTATAAATTGTTGTTGATGTCCTGATAAATAGCAAACAATAAAGATTGTTAAAAAAAAATTGTTTATTTGATCATTTTCAACAAATAGAAGATTAATTATTTTAATAAATTAATTAATTGGCTATACATATGTATGTATTTAAATTTAATGTACTATAATTTATAGTTCATATCGAATAGACTACAAATAATAGAACAACACATTAATTGTAAAGAAAACAAAATATTTATTCAATATTCAGTCATTTATTTATTAAATAGTGCTGCCAGTAATAGAGTACTTGTAATTTTACGCACTAGTTAATGATTTTATTTAAGATCTTTTATTGCCAAATGTGATAAATCTTATTTTAATATTATATTTGGAAAATGATTATTCTTATCGATATTATATAAATAAAGAAAATTAATTAAATTACTATTAAACAGACAAATAAAATATTTATTTTATTTATGATTCTAATCAATCGTTTAATTATATCAATTTTTTTCTTAATAAACTTTTATTTCAAATTAGTCACACCAATTCGTCTACAAATTTTCTTTGAGTGTACAGTCATACACGTGTGTATGTATGTATGTATGTATGTGTATACATATATCACTTTATCATAGACATCCGTGACGTCTCCCATGTGAGCACGTAACTCCACCTTTCATTCAACTTTTACGCTTTAGAGAATCTATGAGGCGTTAAACGCAAACTAAAAGCTTAGAGCAACCAATCAACAGCAATAGCAGCAGCAGGAAGAGCAGCAAGAGCAACTGCAGTTTTTTGTTGTTGTTGTTTTTTTTTTTTTTTGGGCGTGTGCCGTCGCTTATTGATAAATGATTGATTATCAGCGTGTGGGTGTGTGTGGCTGCGGTTTGGTAGCTTAGCACAAGAGTTTAGTTTGTTTGCTTTTAGTTTATCTTTAATGGATTATTTTAGCGGTTGGCAGCAGCAGTAGCAACGACAACAACAACAGCAGCGACGTCAAAACAAAAAATCATTGCCCATAATCCACGTCGACGTCTTAACATGCCACATAACCCCGCTTGCCTTTAATTTAGTAGTAGCCATCATATATTTATAATTTATATATGTATGTTTGTTGGTGGTGGTGCTGCTGCTGCTGCTACTGCCGCCTGCCGTGTGACTAAGCTGCCATTTTTATGCTGCTTTCTGGTGCTTGGTGCTGTTGCTTCTTCTGTTCTTTGTCTTCTTTAACTTGTCTGGCAGCTGTTTTATTTCATTTTCATTGGCATTTTGGATTGATCAATCATGGTAGGTCGACAGACCGTACAAATTGTTTAATGATACGCAATTATTCACCAATAAAACTGTCGAGTGTATGTCAAAAAAATAAAAATAAATAAAAAATTTACTGCGTAAAATTCGAAAAAGAATTTTTATTTATTTTTGTAATAAAAAATTGCTAATAATTGTGTTTTTTTTTTTGTCAAGCAATTATGCTAACAAGCTAACCCAAAAGAAGAAAAACAAATTAAATAAATAACAACATAGAACATAGAACATAAAACATAATAAATTGTTGTTTGGGCCATCCTATGTAATTAAATTTTTTATTAATTTGTATCTTTATATATTTAGTATCTTTGTTATTGCATATCTGTGTCCCTTGTGCATCGTTTTCTGTTGTAAACACATAATTTTATTATTATTAACAAAAATCATAATTATTATATATTTTGGGTGTGTCTTTTGTTAGCATTGACTTGCCACAAATAGTGGCGCTGTCAGCGACGTTATAAAAACCCTTCATTTCCGACCTATCTACATAAAAATAATTTTCTTCTTTTTATTTTGGGTCAAAGTTTGTTGTTGTTGTTGTTTTCTCTTTTAACGCCAACGCTTTAGTAGCGTGGACACCGCGGGAGGGAAGTTAGGAGGTTGTCGAGGGATTTAATGCAACATCATCGACCACAAGCAACAACAACAATAAATTTTTCGACTTGTTGCTCTTGCAGTTGTTGCCTTCATTCACAATCAAATCGGTTTTCGTGTGGGCGTCGTCGCAACGCATTAAAAACAACAAAAATCGAATAAAAAAAAAAAATTATTTCGATTTTTTGTGGCAAGTTTAATTTGTTTATTGTGGCGCGTCCATTTGTTTTAAACGTTGTCAATTGAGCAAGATTCAAAAAATCAAAAAAAAAAACAAAAAAAAATAAATAAAGAGAAAGAGCAAACAAATCGTGTTGACTTTTGGCCCAAAGGAAAACGCAAAACAATTGTGAGAGGTGGACAGGCGAGTTCAAATCAAATTGAGCGTCAATAACTTTTGTTGTTGTTGCTACAACAACAGCAACACAACGCTTGTTGCAACACGTTGCCGCATAGTGTCGCCAAACAGCTGTCAGCTGGCACTTTTAAATCGCTTTATCTGTCATCTACGTGGCGGTGTGGCGCGACGTACACGCGGCGTATGCGCAATTGCCATTTAATTAAAATTGTTTGCACAGCATCCAGTCATTTGCTTGAGCAATTTTTATTTATTTATTTATTTTTATTATTTAATTTTTTTATTTGGCTTGCAGGTGCGCAACGGAAACACCAGCCAAATTCGTAAAAAAAAAAAAAAAATAATAATAATGAAGACAAGACGTACATACAAGACGAAGGGGAAGAGGAAGAAATACAACAATACGTGTTTCACACGCTACGCAAAGTCAACTAATTAATATGCATAACTCTGACTCCACGCACTTGAGCATTTAATTATTGTCATTAGCTCAGCTAGAGCACAAAACAACAGAGAAAGCAGCAAACAAAAGGAAACGGAGCAAAAAACAGAACCGAAATTTATAGACTGAGAGAAATAATGTTTATATATATATATAGAAATAAACATCAAGTTTAAACGAAAGACAGAAATATAGCAAAGTTAAATTTAACACTAAAATGTTTTTTATTTATTTATGAAATTTTCACAATAGTTTTTTGTAAATAATTATATTTGAACTATCTAATTTATTGTTTAGTTTTTCTTCAATAAATAGAGCTTTTCCTCATTATTTTCTTTCATTTCCTTCACCTTATTTTGAAGACATTTATTTTTAAATAATTATCACATTTTATTTATACTTCTAAGCATAGTCAGGAACTATTTTTTAAGTATAGTTCCTGACATTTGACTAATTTATGTATTTATATTTAGATTTTTTCCTAATTTCTATTAATTTCTTATTGGTTTCCGACTTTTACTTCAATTTTTGAAGTTTATTAAAGTTTCCTTTTATTATTTTTAAACATTTTTACTAAAATACTTCTATGAGTATTATTATAAAATCTCAGTAGACTCCTTGAGCTTAAAACCTATTAACATCAAAGTCATCAATAGATTGAAAAAATTTTTGTATCTGTTATCTTATTATTATTAGTTGAACCATTGCAAAATATAAAATTCAATGTTCATCTCAGCCTAACCCTTATTTAACATTATTGATAATCAAGTTATCTGCTTAAGGTTCCATTAAAATTGAATTAAGAGTAAATACTTTAGCGTCTAGACTGTTTTAGCTCTTTCTTTTTCTTCTATATAAATAACACATTTCGTGTTCTTTTAATACTAATCAACTCCACCCTATAAAAAATACTAAAAACAAATGCCAAAAAAACGCAAAGTGTCTTCATTAATGATAATAGGAAGTTGACTTAGACACAGAAGAAGTTCAAATAAAAAGAGAAATACATTTGACAACAACACCAAATGAATAAAAACAAAATATAAGAAAATTGTTCTGTGGATGACCGCCTTGGGGCGCTTTAATACCAAATGGCTAATTAACTTGTTGTCGAGCTCATAAAATAGTTTTTGGCCCGCTCATCAAGATAATAAAGGCCAGCGAGCAAGTTTTGTTTTGTTTTGTTTTTTTATTTTTATACTCTGCCGTCTGTATACATATAAATATATATATTTTTTACCGCCTTTAATTGCGCTTAATATATATATACACTGACTACAACATATATTCATTTTGTATCTGAAAAGAGTGTCAGCTGCAAGGCAGACCAAGCAAAAGCAAGCAGGTCACATATCGGCAAAGACTACTGTTGAACAGAGACCCGCAAAAGGAACAAACAGACAAATGGGGACACAATATGGCGATGCAGTCACTTTTGGTAATTAGATTTTCGAATTCTGATAATGAACCAAAGACATTAAAAACATTTTTTTTTATAACCACACACACACACACATGCTAGTTGGAACTGATTGTGTGCGACTCTTGAAAATATAAAAATCAAATAAAAAATTAAAAGCAATTCAATAAATTAATTAAAAGTCAACTTAAATGTACAAAAAAAAAAATCTGTTTCTCTTTGCTGTCATATTATATTATATTTTAAATGTACTTTAATTAATATTGCTATTAAAGTATCAATTTATTTAATTAATTAGAATAATTGTTTAACAATTTTTATGTCAAATAATTGCATTAAAATGTTAATTTTTTTTTGCCTAAATTTTTAAGTGTTTAAACATGATTAATAATAAATACCCTGATCCATTTCAAAAATGGATAAGAAGTATTATAGGTTTGTGACAATGTATGTGACATCTCTGACACCATAAAATAAAGTTGATCAGCGTCAATGGCCGAGACGATTTAGCCCTGTCCATCCGTCTGCATCTCAGAGACTATAAGAGCTAGTACGACTAAATTTAGTATCCAGATTGCGCGCAGCACACTTCACAAATTCAGCAAAATCGTAAAAATCAATTTCCAGTTGCATATTACTATATTACTGAGCTTACAACTGATCAATTTGCATCAAAAAATGTTGGATGGAGACAATCAAAAAAATCGAATAACATGTGCAATTTTTTAACTATGATCTTAAGCCTCAGTAATTCTTAGCATAATATTGATATAATGTGTAAATTTTATGTCTATCGGATAAAAATTGCAAGTTTTATAAAGCGAACAAATTTGTCATTGGCCCAAAGACCGTACTGCAGCCGTTTGAATGATTGTTGCTATTACAAGTATTTAGTGGGTAATTAGACGCTTGAATCGGGGGTATCTCGTAGTCGAGCACACTGGACTAGAGCTTCTATACTTGTTTTCTAGGCAATTTATAAATTGCAAGCAATTAAAGTCATGACCTAAAACAATTTGATTGATGTTGTTGCCTTAGTTTTTAAGCCAAATGCAGTTACAGCTGTTACTAGTTAGATAAACTATGAATAAGCAGTTTACTATTTTATAAGAATTCGTTTTTTTTTTTTTTTTGTTTTTGTAAATGTATTTTGGGTGTGCGAATGCCAAACCCCAAAGTGTTGCAATTTTAAACGCCTTCTCTCTCTCTCTTTCCAAAAAAAAAAAACTCTTGGAAAAGTTTCATGCTGCGCACAAAGCTGACGACCTTATGGCATTTTGCATTAACCAACATACGGATTGGAAGATATACGAAATATATTGGCAATGCTTGAAAACTGTGCACAAGTCAACTCGGAAATTTATAAATTTATATCATTTGTATTTTTTTTGCGCTCCTTTTCTTATATTTTTTTGTTTTTGGGAACACTCGTACGTATTTAAGCATGGCCAAAAGAGCAGCGGGTGGTCAGAGCGCAGGTGGCTTCAGCGAGATTTTTTTTGTTGTTGTTGTTTTGTTTTTTAGTGCTTTAAGCGTGTTTTCTGCCTTAATGTTTAATGCCCGATAATTTAACATTTTGTGTTGTTTTCTACAATTTGTTATGCAAACAAACGGGGCCACAGTTTACTTAACAGCCGCTTATAAATCATCATCATCATCAACATCATTTTAACTGCGGAACGAACGCATAACAACCAACCCATCGATATTATCGCCATTGTTTAAACAATGAAAAATGTGCGATATGCCCTTATAATATTTCTACATAGTATTTGGCAGTCAATTACACACACACACACACACGCACACACATTTAACATCGTCATCATCATCATTATTATTAACATTATCATTATGATCAAGTAAGCTGATCAAGTAATGTGGGCATTGATTTTTAACTGATTTTACTTAAGACACTCTCTCGAAAAAAAAAATGTCTGCTACACTTGAAGAAAACAAAGCAAAGACGAAATTGTTCGAGTAATCAAATAAGAGCAACAAAAGAATAAAATATTCTTTATATTTTAAATTAATTTATTGGTATTGAAAACATGAAATTAATAGAAATGAATTTTATGCAAATATTATATTTATGATTTTCCCATATCAAGTTCATTTGTTTTTAATTATGTATTTATTTATTTTTAAATCATTTTTTGAATTGCATTTTTTTGAAATTTTAATTAAAATTTTCATATTTTGTTTTAATGAAATATTTTTCAATGAAATATTTTTTGTTTCCATTTTTTTATTATGTTAAATTTTAATTAAAAATTTTCAGAATTTTTATACAATTTATTCCTTTTTTGTTGTTGTTTTTTTTTTTAAATGTTTAATTTTAATTTAAGAAAATCAAATTTTACTGATTTATTTAGTTTGATTTATTTTTAAAAATATATGTTTCAAAGTAAACAATTTATTTTTATTAATTTAAAATTAAAAAATGCATAATTTATCGTATTTATTATTTATCAATTCTTAAAATTTATTTTATATTAAAAAAATAATTATTTTGATATTAATTCAATGGAGTTTCCAAACAATTAAATTTTAAAATTTGAATTAGGTATAAGACTGCACAAAAATGTTTTTTTTTTCAAGTGTATTATGCATAAGTTATATTTTTATTTTATTTCTTCTTTATTTATTTTTTTGTTTTTTTTTTTTATTGATTGGTGTTGCTGGTGATGTCTTTGCTTTTACAACCTCCCCAATTTCTTATTCGAGGTTTCTCATTATGGACAGAGGTTTGCCCCAAACCATTGTAGACATTGCCAGTGAAATGCAATAAATTCACATTAAGCCGCTCACATAAAATGCCTGATTGCACACAGAACGCTGGTGGAAACCAAAGCTACAGCTCTCTGGGAACGCGCTGAAGCCAACATCCTGTTGACAGTCAGTTGGGCGTTAGCAAAAGGCAACAGCAGCAGCAGCAGCAGCAACAGCTATCAATATTAAAAGCGCTTATTTGACAGAAATATGACAAATGCCTGACAGCAAAGCTGGAAATAAGAGTAGTACAGGTTGTATGAATCGAATTGAATCGAAACGAAACGAATCGTATGGAATGGAATGGAAACGAATATTTGACTCCTCTATCTCTCTGTCTGTCTCTCTGATCTACTCGCGATGTCCTGTTGTGTGATGTGCAAAGTGTCAAGTCATTAGTAACAGGCGAGAGCAAATGTCAGAAATGCTTTTTGGATTAGTCAATTCAAATTGCGTGCGACTGAGTATTACCCAATACCAATGCAAGTGTGAAATGATTTTCGTGGCTGTTACTTAACTTGGGCCATCACACACACACACACACACACACAGTCATTGCAACTTGCCACATGCTGTGCTATATATATGTAGACATTGTAGCATTGCTGCCGATGACAACGCGCACACGACACGTGCAACACTCACGCAATTTTGCGCCCAAAAACCTCCCCACCGACAAAAAAAAAAAAAAAGTGAAAAAACGTTGCAAATGAAATAAGTTAGCATCGAAAATGCGTTCAACTGTCAAAGTGGTGCTCCGTGTTGTCGTGTGGGTAACCTTACCCATCTACTGAATGCGAGTGAGTAGTAATATTATCAACCTTTATCCGTGGCATGCAATGAAGCGTGCCACATTTACAATGCAATCACAGTAAAAATGGGGCATAGCCAAATTGTAGGATAGCTTATCAAATATATGTGTGGGCTTGGCTGTATTTCCTATTTTTTTTTTTGTATATTTATTTTCCAACTTTTTCCAATTGGAAAAATTTAATAGAGTTCAACGTCAAAGTTAGTTCTAATGAAATACGATGTCTGCATGTGAATTCAGCGATGTAAACAAATTTGGAACAAATTTGGGGTTTAAATTAAACGAACGAACAAAAAAATTGACTTTAAAAAATGCGAAAATAATTTGTTTATATATGGGAAATTGCAAAGAACTTGTGTTATTCCTTGAAATTTAATGTTTTATGTTAATTAAATAAAAAAAAAAATTATTTTTATAAATTAAAAATATAGAAATTTTAATAAAATTATTTGAAAATTATTAATTTAAGACAATTTATAAAGTAAAAAAGCAATTTTGATTAAAAATAAAATTTTTAAAGTTTTTTCTTTTACACAAAATAAAATATTTAATATTTTTAGCATTAATTTTAGGCCAATCTAGTATCAATAAATAATTCAAGATGATTTTCGAAAAATATTGAATATTGATTATAAAATAATTATAAAAAAAAATGACAAGTTTTAAGCTTTAAAGGAAAAAATTTAATAAATATTTATATTTAATAATTCAGATCAATCAATATATAAGTAGTATAAACAATTTTTCACTATCAAAATGCATCTCGTTTATTTCCCTCTGTATTACGGGTATTACGAGCATTGTTGACGCATTATCAGGTTCGATATTTTTTATTTTTCGTATAATTTTCACGTTATTTTAAAATGCACAACAGGGCAAATAAACGTAACGCTTTACGCCAATTTCATAAATACTTTTATGGCGTTTAATAAAATTTTATTGGTAAAGAGGGCTGCATGTTTTATGGCCGTCGTCAGCATTGCACACATACATATGTATGTACATTCGAACATTCACACATGTACACTCCGGGGCTGCTCCAATTTGTCGCCCGCTGCTGTAGTTGATCAACTTTTGTCTTTACTGGCCCCATCAAACCCCTTTGTCCAGTTTGAAGCAACTTTTTTTATTTTTTTGTTTTTACGTATTTTAACGCTTCATTGTCAATGCAACTGACAGGCACTTGGTGCTGGCCACTGCCACTAAAGATGCAGATAATGATGATCATCATCATGATGATGATGATGATGGCCATATGCAACACGATGGTGTTGTTGTCATCAGTTGCAACAATTACTTAAATGCAGCTATAATTTTTATGCAGACGGGTGGGCAATTTACTGAACCGTCCATCCATCCATTACGGCTATTATCACAATTTTATTTTTATTATTATTATGCGATCAACTATTATTATTATTACTATTAATATTATGATTATTATTTTTACTATTATGGCATTCTTTAAATTCTTCAAAAAAAAACATGTTAAGATAAGTCAAATGTGACCGACTATGAGATATCCTCGATCCTAAGTCTGCCAATAATAAACTGTTTTCCATACACTTAATATTACATTTTATTTCCATCTAACACTTAACACTTGTCATCTTTAGCTTTAATTATACTATTACTAGAACAACATGGCATAGATTAGTTGATATTTACTTTTAATATAACTTTGGCGTTTTCAATGCAATCATTATGAAATTAGAACAGTAGATCAATATTAAAATGTTAATTATTTATGCTAAATATAAAAGTCATAAATTAACAATTGCACCAGTTAAACGATTTTTTCGATTTCGGGAAACTTTGGCTACCAAATTTGATGTCTCTTACTATTATAATCTCTGATATCGACGCGTTTACACAAACAGACAGAGAGACATGACTATAACGACTTGACTGTTGATACTGATCAAGACTATATAGTAAATATAATAATATTTATAGGGTCAGACATACCTTCTGCCTGTTTTATGCAAGTATAAGTTTCCAAAACTATTATACCCCTTTGAAATTCTTTAAATCAGGGTATTTAAATACCTATACATAATTATTTATATATATATCGATGAATTTATATAAAAATACCAACTGGCTATGATAAAATAATTGCATTATTGCTTTTCATGACAATGTTGTCAGTGTCAACGTTGTTAACATCAATGCTGGCCATATAAAAAAAATATAAAATCTGTATTTTTTTTTTGTTTTAATATTTGTGGTCCATTAACTTGTGCCACAATCATAATTCAATCCATTTATTGAATTCTTTACATTTTTATTATCATTTTTTTCTTAAATATTTTTTAAATGCATCGCATTCAAATAAAAAGCCACCAAAAATTGTTCAATTTGCTTGTTGTTGATTAATTAAGCGTTCAGTTACCAAAAACTTGGCCATAAATATTAATTTGGCTTTCAATTGACAGTATTTACTTAGAAGAAGCAGAAGGTTTCGGGTTAAGAAAGTTAAAAAGAAAAACGAACAAATGAGTTTGAATACTAAGATACCCTTTAAGCAATAAATCCGAACTAAAGTTCGTTTAAATTCGTTTAAATTCATTTACATTTTTGCGTTTTTATTTCTTTTCTTCGTCCTGTTTTTTGTAGTTTTCGTTTGAATTATTTTTTTTTTTAATTTAAAGTTAAATCTTTGATTCAGCTGTTTTTTCTCCGTCATTTTTGTCCATTTTTTCTGTAGCTTGCGTATAAAAATGACTAAACGACACAATTTTCATTGATCAATTTAGCATTTAACATTTCATCAATATGTCATATGTGGGGCCTCTTCATAGGGCAGACATTTTGATTTTTGTTTTTTTGTTCTCTTCAATTTGCCGCACCACATAAATCAAAGCTCACATCGACAGGCAAATAAAACATTTTTATAGCTTCGTGTTTTTTTTTTGGCATTGACTCTGATTGCTGCACAATGGCAATTAACCCATAAAATGAAAATGCCCACATTTAATCGTAGAAGAAGAAGAAGTGAGAAGTGAGCCGAGGCAGTCTCATTCTTACTCCAAACTTATAGCCAATTAATTGAAATTCAAAGCTTTGGCTTTGAATTAGTCTCAATTTTATGAGTATTGCGGGTTGCGCTTTTATTATATTCTTTCTTTTTTTTTATTATTATTCTTTCTTTTTGCCGGTTTCTGTTTAATTTCACTTTACTCTGCATACATCATCATCATTGTCATCATCATTATCATCATCATCATCGTTGGCTGACTTGTGTTTCCAATGAATAATAAAGTAGAGTGAAGTACATTGAGTCGCCGCCTGTGCCTCAGATATAAATCAATTCCAGAGAAGCGACAAAAATTTACATTCCGCTTTGCGTGTGTGTGTGTGTGACTGTGAGTGAGTGAGTGTATCTTTCTTTGACTTGAATTGGAACCAAAACCAAACAGTGGAGCTGTGGGACTCTGGAACTGGAAGCTGGCATAACTTCTTTTTTTTTTTTGGTTGTTGGTATGAGATATCATTGGTCCATTTGGCTTTATTGAGATTTCATCGGAAGTTTTGTGCGCATTGTGTCACAGGCGCATGCGTATTGAAATTTATGGTAGTAACGTTGAAAACCAAACGTCATTGTATTAATACAATATAAAAAAAAAATAAAATTTTTGTATTTTTTTTTTTTTAAATCGTTATCGTTGAAATCGTGCGAAGCGATACTACCTATTCGTAAGCGTTTAAATTTTAAGTGGGCCTTGATTAATGATTTAAAAAATGCGTTGCGTTCGCTATAACACCACAGGAGTCTGGCAGCTGGTCTAAAAAGGTCCAGCAGGGGGGCGCGCACAATCGAGCGCATTTCAATAGAGCCAGTACGCGGACAATAGATTCACGTTGTTGGCCTTGACTAAAAAGCTTAGCGATTTTTCGCCTGTTAAGACCAGTCTAGTCTATATTTGGCATCAAACTGTGATCTACATACATATCTTTAGGTAAGTTTAAAAGGCTAACAGTTAAAATCTCTTGTAATAGTTAAGCATATTAATTTGATTGAGCTAGTCACAATTTATTTAAATTTTTTATTTTTTGTTTTAATGGATTGCTCAAAGATTTTTTTCTGGGCCTCCATATCGTTATACCTGTCAGAGTTTTAGCTGAAAAAACATGTCCAATCAATGTCATAGCCATTACTTAAAGACCCATCAACCCAAATGGCCTGAGTCTGACAAAAGTAGCTCAAATTTCATACATTAAAAAATCAACAACAACAACAACATGCGCATTAGGCAAAACCCAAAAATAAAAAAAAAACCGAAATTGAAATTTTATCATTCTGATTAGGCTGTCGCCAGCATCTATTAATATAGTTTGTCGCGACTGACTGACTGACGGATCGACGATATTAGGTTATCAATGAACAAACGCTAAGAGCTAGAGTGGTTAGTTTCCTACGGTGCTGAAAGTGAGCATTAACAAGTGACAATGCCGAACTCCAACATCTAGTGTAAGAAAATTCGATATCAAAATATAATTATTTAATAAATCCTTTAATATTTTAATCGATTTCATTCAAATACCGCCTTATTAATTAATTTCATTTTATGGATATCAACAATGTAACTGCACCGGGTGCGATGCTAGGAAAATATACTATTATAATTTTAATTTTTTTTGTTATCGTCTAGAATTTGTTGTTTGCAACATATGCTATAAAAAAAAATAAACTGAAAAAAAAAAACAAAAATTAAGAGCTCTTTTTAAGCCATTAATGAAAATTATGTAGCATCATCTAAATACGGCGCATAAAAATTTTCCAACTGACTGCCGAACGACACACGATCAGATAAAATACAACCAAAAAAAAAAGGAAAAAAAGATATATTTACTTACTGCACACAAAATATAAAATATATTATATATAGTATATACATAGTATATATAAAACTTGAGAATGTCATGTCAAATTTTGTGGCGCTGTGGCCTCTACAACAATATGACAGCCGCAGTAATGATCAAGAAATGACGAATCCGTCAGGACAAGCCGAAGGGCAAACACACACACGCATAGTCCGTCCGGCTAGCGGCTGTAAGCTGATCCTACCCACAATGAAAATTTAGTTGAACAAAAAATATATATAAAATAATAAGAAATAATGGAAAGTGAAGCCGGTAGGAAAGACAGACAGGATAGGACAGAACAGTCGAATGTAGGATAAGAAGAACGACGACAACAATTACACAAATAAAATGGATAATATTAAAACACGAAATTATACTCTATATAGGTATGAATGTGTGTGTGTGTGTGCACTCTCTCTCTCTCTCTTTCTTTCATTGTCTCTTTATGTTGGTTAGCTGACAAACGACACAACAAAGGCCAACGGCGGCATAAAACAAAAGGGCCCAAAAGGCAGGCATAAAAGGCTGACAAGGCAGGCAGCTGCTGCCTCACTGACTTGTCCTCGATTATGTCCCCTGTCCTCTGTCCGTTGTCTGTCCCTATTTCTTCTTGTCTTTGCCATTGTCCGTTTGTTGAGTCGCCTCTCTCTCTGTCTCTCTGTGTGCCTTGAGCCACTCTTAGCGAGTTTTGTGTATCATTTTTCATGACAGCAAGCTACTCAAATATATATATGTATATATAAAGTTGATATGTCCGCTTGTTTGACAGTCGCACACAGTTGGCATTCACTTCAAAGTGCAATTGCTGCAGCTAATTAGTTCTTAAAATATATCTCTTGCATTACTTCACTTAAGAAATTTGTTGAATTCTGTCGCTCTCTCTCACTCTCTATCTCTAATTTAGACATTAATCAACACATGGTCAATGCTAATTAAGATGTATCTGCATGTCGCACACAAATTCCTCTCGCTCTCCATCTCTCAGTCTAAATTTGATTTAAGGCAACCACCCAAAACAAAAAAAAGGTGACCATATACATAAGTCATTATTTGATATTGTGAGCAGACAGCAACAGTGAGTTCATATGCGTGTCCCTGGAACCCAAAAGGACTTCATCATTTAACGATTATTTCTAGCAATTTCAATGCACTTACTCAAACCCAGAAACAGACTACGATGTACATATACATACATATACCCTAGGTATGTAATATGTACATATTTATTGCAAGGTTTGTCTGCTTTTTACATTGCAACGTTTGCGAAAATTTACGATGCCTGTGACACAGTTAACTCATGCTCGACACCAAAACATATATCAAATGTGTGGCACGACTTGGTATGGCAGAGGCAAACAACAACCGCAGACACGAGGCAATGGTAAGAGTAGCTTCGAAGCGCCTGAAAAGGCACAAGCCAATAGGGTTAAAAGGCTGAATTTACCTGCTAGGCAAGCAGGCATACACCCCCCACACAGTCTCTCTCTCTCACCCTCTCACTCTATCTCTATTCTTTCTTCTTTGCTCCCCCGCAACAGAAAAAGAAAAAACATCTCAGAATCATCAGCATCAGCTTCACCATCAGCATTGCCCATTTCAGTTCCAGTTCCAGTTTTCAGTTTTTTAGCCAGGCCAAACAATAACGTGAAATATGTGCGGCGTTTTGCAATTCATACGCAAAAATGGACGAGCGGCGTATTTGAATCGCTCTGAGGATGGACCTTTGCTGGCTGCTCAGTAGTGTTGTCAATTTAGAGTTTATTCTGGAGCATTTTTACCATTAAAAAAATAATATTTTTAACTGCTTCTCGGTGTGTTTTGAAAACAGTTTTTACTAATTTAATCGCAGCTTTTTTGGAGTGAGTTAATTTTGTACTATGCGTTGGTGCTCGCAAAGCATTTTTGATGGATTGTTCCTATAGCACCTATATGATATAGTATTTATATATGAACAATTTATACAGAAAAATTTAGATTTTTATTTTTTTAGTACTATAAAACAATTTTAATGACGAAAACCTAATTAAATTACAATCTTTTTAACTGAACATACTTGTATTTCTAATCAATCACAATGTGATCAACATTTTTTTTCTATTATCTTCCACGCAAGTATCCGAAAACTTCTTAAATCAATATATTACTTTGAAAATTGTGTACAAATAATATTAATGGTTTTTTGTATAATTTGTCAGTTAAGAGACGACGGAAATAAAATTCACAAAGGACGGGAAAGAAATCTATTTTGACCAATTCACATTGTTTTTTTTTTGTCAGTCTTGCGACAAATATAATCACAATTAATAATGTCTCATTAAATTGTAATTTAATTTTTATATAAAAATAAAAGTTCATTTGCAATTTTTGCACTTAATCTCTTCTTAACTTGTTTTTCTTGTTTGAGAATTAGTTTAATTTTTAAATTATTAATTATAAATAATATCAAGAAAAAAGGCTATCGATTGTAAAAAACACAAAAGTTTTGCACTTTTACAGAAAAACGTCTAAAAATGTAGAAATATCAAAAACAAAAAGATATAGCAATATTTAATAATTAAATTTAATAAATTTAGGGTCTAACAAAGAGTAAAAATATATTAAAATACAATTAAGGAACCAAAATTTTAAATTAAATTTTAGTTGAATAATTATAATTTATAGTTTTAGATGTATTACCATTTAAATATAAGCTTCTTATCAAAATTGTTGCCAACACTGGTCAAATGGTTGTTTTGGATGGTTTTTAACAGAAAGCAACAGTAGCCAGTAGCCGTCACGTAGCTTTCTGTGGCTATGTGGGTTGTAGCATCAAGGACACATATTGCTAGCTATTTCACAATAACACATTGTGCAACAAAAAAATAAAAACATAAAATTAAAGTGTTGTCGTCGTCGTCGTGCCGCGTTGATGGCGGCCCCAAAACTGAAGTGCCAAACTGCCCAGGAGTAACAACCCACCAAACGAAAACAGAGAGAGAGAGAGAGAGCGTGAGAGGGAGAGAGAGAGATACTGTAGACAGGAGAGAGAGCGTCAGAGCGTCAGAGCGTCCTTGTATTGCGAGCCTTGCATTTAATCTTCCAATTGAGTGCGTGCTGTGGTGCGCTGACATAGATAAACTGGCATATCCTGGACTGTCTGCAGTCGCTACTTTTTTATTGTACTCGTACATACATATATTTTATTTACGCTTGTTGTCCAACATTTTTGCTTTTAAAAAACAATTAATCTTTATTAGTCTCTACACCAAAAAAAATATATATATAAAAAAAAAAGTCCGCTTCCCTTTCCGGCCATCGAGAGTTGGCAACTTTGTCGATAGCTCAAAAGCCAATTAAAAGTATTTTGACTGTGCAACAACAATCAATGCAGTCAAAAAAAAAAAATGTAAAAAAAAATATATATTAGAAAGAGAGAGAATACAGCTTACGCCCTTGCTGCCTTGTGTAATTAATCATTTTAAATATATATATATATATAGATATCCTTGTTTTTTATTCCTTTTGCTCGTTCCTTTACAGTAAAAGTCAACCGCCCCCCTTATACAGTTGTGGGCCAAAAGAAATTGTGCAATATCCGTAAAATGCGCAAAAAGTTACCATCAATATGCTACGCTCGGATACGTCCATCAGAAATGCATTGAAGCGTAGATCCTTTCGTGTTACCGTGGCTCTCTTTGTTGTTGTTGTTGTTGTTGTTGCTGCTTTTGCTGTTGCCGCTTCGACAAAGGATTCGTTACGGATTTATTGGCAACTTGATGCGACCCTGGCACTGACTCTGATTTCGGCCCTTTTGGCCCTTTTGTGATGGGCTCGTGCTATAAATTGACTTTTTTAGTTTTTGATTTTTTTCTGTTTTCTTCTTTCTTTTTTTTAAAGACTGTAAATTGGAAGTCTCGCATCTCTGCGTCTAACAAAACACAAAATGAAATTAAAAAAAATAAATATTTTTTTAAGGTCTGTGTGTGGTCAACAAATAAATAAGGTTTCTCCAAAAAGTTTCCTAAATTAATCCCGAAAGTCTAAATTATTAAATGGTCAGACAAATATTATTGCCAGACTAAAAAAAAGGATTTAAGCATTGCCAGCGCACTCAAAAAAAAACGAGAGATTAGGCAGAGAGAGAGAGAGAGCGAGAGCGTGAGAGAGATAATGAGAGTGTGAGAGTTGTGCAAATGCAACAACATCTAATTAGACGAATTTTAAATGCACTATCTATAAAAGTCTGTGCAATTAAAATGACAATTGCACAAAATAAAATATTTTTAAAATTTTTAAAATATTTTCCAATTAATTTTGTGTATAAAAACTTTATTAAAAATTCAATTCTTTCAAATTTAAGTCGAAAAAAAAATGTTTTCTCAAATTGAAACATCAATTGGTGAACTTTGGTTTGGAACCATGATATACATATGTCGCTAAAAACTTATTTGGTTTGCAGCCTTTAATACTTTATTGTGTTTTTCTAATCATTTAATAAAAATATTAACATAAATCATGCATATAACATGATTAATAAAATCTAAAGCCAAAAAACGAAATTTCATTTCATTTCACAAATAATTCTGATTGCATTCTAATACCCCTCTATTGGTGTTAGGGTATATACATACATAATTTTGTATATTTGTACATTTATTGTACTACTGACTGGGCACAATGAGCTGTTAATCATCCCCCCATTTTGTATTATTATATTATTTGTTGGATTTTAGGGTGTGCAAAACTTGTATGTACATACATACATATATACATAAGGAAAATCCCTAAATGTTGTTAAACAGATGCGGAACGTGGGATACAAAGGATTTATGCATTAGCGCCAGAGACAAGTATTGATTGCTGGACATGTTTGCAGCTGGACATAAATAAAGAGAGAGAGAGAAAATAGAGAGAGGGAGAGACAGAATCAAGCTAAAAGGGTAAGTGGCAATAGAGAAGAAACAATACTAATACTAATATGAAAATGGGCAACATATTCTTGGTGGTTGGTTGCAAGCATTGAAATTCATGTTTTTTTTTGTTGTTGTTGTTGTCTCTGATGTCAAACATTTGCAGTTGTTCAGAGAAAATTAGCAGCACCCTCCCAATGAAAAAATTGTATTTGAAAATCAGTTTATCAAAAATATTTACACAAATGCTTAGAGCAAAACAACAAAAACAAAGAAAAATTTATTTATTCGAAATTGTTGACACTTTCACTTTTGTTTGTTTAGGTCGGCTTGTTGTGAATTGGTTTTTGGCACTCTGGAGCTGTTAATTTGCTGCCAAGTTAAACTCTTGGAAAATATTTTTCAATTTTTTTTCTTTTTGCCACAATGTTTGTTGTTTGCTAAAACACAATTTCCCATAACTATTTGCATGCCACAGCAGAAAAACGAAAAAAATATATTTATCTCCCCTAAAATGTGCCGTCATACAATATGTTGTATGTGGCTAAAATAACGCAAAAAAAAATAGCAAAAAAAAATCTTTATAAAAAAAATGCAAACAGGAATCAGGTCAACTGGACATGGGGCATACAACACCAACAACAACAACAAAATCCATGTACAACAACTATTGTACAACATGCAGGCCCCAAAACAATGCGCACAACTTGTTAAAATGTTTTTTAATATATCGCAAACGTACAACAAGTATAAGAGTGCAACACGCAGCCTGGCGGCATAAACACAGAAACCAAATACAAAAAAAAAATAGCAACCGCGCCAAGTGCAACTGCAACTGCAACTGCGGCATTGGCCATTGCGGTTGGCCAAGACAATGCCGAACCAGTTACAACTGCTACACATATACAACAACAGAGCAGAGATCACGGCATCATGCAGCAAGTTGCAACATGAAGCAACCAGCGATTGTTGTCATAGCCATTGTAGCTACTACTGCTGCTCCTACTGCTGCTTGTTTGTATTCATATTTATTTTCTTCTTCTTCTTCTTCTGGGCAGTTTCTAATTCATGGTTAACACAGATCTTAGATACATTTGCATTCAAAAAGGAAAAAAAAAACTAGTTGATGATGTTGCAACATTTTTCCTTCTTTTTTTCTTTTTTGTTCTCTTTTCAGAGCAAACTTTAATGGCATGACTTCGACAATGACATAAGGAAATTTCTTTTAAGTATAGAAATTTAAGAGCTATTAAAGTAATATTTCTTTTAGATATGACTTAAAATATAAATAGAACTTTAAAATTAATGGAGAGTCTCGAATAGATATTGTAATACCAAGAAAGAAAATATGCAATTTAAAGGACAAACTACAAATTCCTGCTAATATTATTTAAAAGAAATGAAAGAAAATTTGAACATTTAAAATTATTTAAAATGATGTATTCATCTTAAATATAACTATCTAAGCTCTACACAGTTCAAATGGAATACAAATATGACAATTTTAATATAGAAAAATAAATCTTTTCAAATATTTGTCAAAAAGTCGATCAAAGAGGTTCCTAAAAAAAAATAAACAAGTAAGAAAGCATAAGCCGACTCTGTCATACCCTGCTCTAGTTGTAGCATATAGTCGTCTGACTTAGATATAATTTCGTCAGATTGTGGAAATCATTTTAAAATTCAAAATTTTTAAGTTTGGCGGAAATCGCTGGAGAATCGATCATTTATCATATAAAAAATATAGAATATAAATATTCTAAAATTAAAAACATATTTTTTATCTGTGTATGTTAAGAAAAGATCTTGATGCCAAATTTGGTATCTCTAGTTCTTATCTCATATAGATAGACAGACTGACAGAGCTGCTTAGTACTGAACAAGAATATTTATATTTAACCGGTTTGAAGATGACCCCTTCTGCCTGTCGTATACTATATTACAAATCTAACCATTTTCAATTGGGTCAGGGTATTAAAAATATCCATCAATATAGTATGATATACTAGTATCTAATCCATATTGATAACTTTGATTCAGAGAGTTCTATTTATTATCGCGTGTCGATTTCTAAAAAAAAAAGAAGAAAAACTTGATAGAATTCGTTTTCGATATGTTTGCGAACAACTATGCCCTAAAGCTTATATCATACGAATAGTATACATAAAGTTTATTCAACCAATATTTCAATTTTTTTTCTTATATATATGTATGTATATATGTATATATTTGTATAGGTTTTTATTTGCTGTAAGCCTTTTTTCGATTACGCGAAAGTGCATGGGCTGCATGGCGCAAAAAAATAAATAAAAAATAGAAAAATAAAAAGATAAATAAAACCAGTTGCATGTGTTGCAAGTTGAAAAGGGGTTAAAGGGAAAGCACATACACACATAAAACTTGTACAACAAATAATAGCATTTCACGATGTTACACAGTTGAAAGTGCATTGAGGCATAAGCCTGTTGCAAGGGATGGAATTGCCATTTGTTTACAAATAGCGAAATTGCAAAAAATACCAAAAAATATATATATATATTTATATATATATATAAAATAAAAAAGAAACTTTATATAACTACATCATAGCAGTATGTATAACAAACAAATTTGTTCTAATATTTTCCTTTCTTTATACCCGTTTCCGATATGAAATAAATTCGCATAAAGATATATTAGTTTAGAGCAAATTTATATATATTCTTGATCAGCATCACGAGCAGCCGAGAGGTCCATCCATTTGTAGAATGCAAAGTGTAGGCAGTACACTAAAATAAATTTTTTTTTAATTTTCCCGAAATCGAAAAAAACCGTTTACAAATGCAATTACTAACCTATGACCTTGAGATTCGGCATACATAATAGGCAATCTAATATTTATCTACAGTACTAATTTCATAGCGATCGAATCATAAACAAGAATGTTATAAAATAAACAAGTTTGCCATTTAATTTAATATTAAGTGCAATATATGTTGTGAAACACTCAGATAAATTCAATTTTGATAGCAAACTGTTGATTATTTGGAGATTGACTTAAGATCGGGGTATATCATCGTCGAGCAGACACCTCATTTACTTGTATTTATTTTTTGTTTTTTCTTTGTTTATATATGTATCTTCCGCCCAACTGTGAAATTGTGTCAAATGTTGGATGCTGCAGGGTATATTAAAATTTTAAAGGCTAAAATCAACTCAGTCTATAAAAAAAAGAAAAATTTGTAAAAATAAAAAAATAAACTGGAAAAATGTTTTATGGACTTGCTGCGCTTGCTGCAATTTTCTAACGTACCTGCCAATTTAACGGTATATTGTAAATTTCATTTAATTTGACAGCAAAGAGTCAAAAAAAAAAATAAAAGAAAAATAATAATAATAAAAAAAAAAACTTATACAGTTCAGAGTCAACTAATTAGATGCGGCCCAGATCAACCAGATGAAGAAGATGCAGCACCAGCAAAGCAAAGAGAACTTACCTAAAAAGAAAGAGAGAGAGAGAGAGAAAAAAATATGATTTAATAAGCAATTAAATTATTTTAATAACGTTGTATACTGCAGCGCTGCAAAACAAACTGCACATAAAATTGCAATTTTCCAGCAAATTCATAACAAAACAAAAAAAAAATATAAATAAGAAAATTATACAAAAACAGGCCTCTGGCAGCAAAATAACAAAAAACAGGCATTAAACAAAAATTAAGCAAGCAAGGCCCCAAAGCTGAAGAAAAAAAGTCTGAAGAAAAAAACTGAGCAAGCCCCAGCATCAGACCCATAAGCAAGTCCAAGTTTGTAGTCTTCATCGTCGTCATCATCAGCTGAGATAGCAAACAACTCAAGTGGCAAAGCGTTAAGGTGGTGGTTTGCAAGCTGACTCTCTCTCTCTCTCTCTCTCTCTCTCTCTCTCTCTCTAGATGGCAGCACAACCCAACTAATGCCATCAAGCCTGATGCATATTGTGATTAGAGTGGACCTACTACTACAACAGCAACAACAACTGACTCTCTTAGCTAGTTTTGTGCAGATGACGATGATGATAAGTGCAGTTTTCAGTGTAATAGAAAAGTTACCATCTTAACACACAGATACACACACACATACGCACTTACTTGTGTGTGTGTGTGTGTGTATGTTACTGATGATAATGATAGATAAGTGTGCACACTATGTATGTAACTTTTAGTCTAACTTGAAAAGCTATCAGCAGTTAAATCGAAAAGCAGTTACATAGCCAAAGCCAGCACAGTTTAGCCCAAAGGGGTAAGTACCAGTAAATGTGGTGCAGCAGCTTAATGACAAGAAAGCAGCAGCAGCAGCAGTAGCAGCAGCAGCTGATATCAAGTCTCTCTCACTCTCTCACTCACTCGGTCTGTAGCTGACTGCATCATTAGCAATTGTGGGCTGGTTTAAGGCGGGCGTGGGCTTGAGCATGGGCATGTGCATGGGAAATATTTGCTATAAATGCATGCAACATTAAGTTGAACGCATTTTTTTCTTGCAACAACAAGAACAACAACAAAAGCAGCTGCTGTTGCTGCCGCCAACGCCACACGCCACTTCACTTGACTGCAGCAGCAGCTCCTTGTCGCTGCTCTTGTTGTTGTTGCTGTTGTTGTGCCTTTTCACAGCTCAACGCTTGCGCGCTTTTGGAGCGATAACCACCATTTGCCTGGCTGAGCCTGCAAAAAGGGTTTTCGCTTGGCCACGCTGCATAGTACATTCATATATATATATATATGTATATATATTTTCCAAGAATCTTGACGGCTATTAAGAAAGCAGCAGCAGCAGCAACAGCAGCAACTAAATTCAAGCTGCAAGCAGAGTTCTCTGTTAACTGCTCGCATAATAAAATTATTTTCATTTCGTTCTCATAATTTCGCAGTCCTCCTAACTATATTTTCTCATCTTTTTGGCCTCAATTAGTTAAAAAGACTTTTTCCTATTTTCCTTATTACTATTTTCTTCTTTTTTTATTAAATTGATTAAAAGTTAAGAGCTTGAGATTTAAGTTTAAGATAAATTATCCAAGCTACAACAATTTTCACAGCAAAATTTTCAATCCTTAAGTTATTTATTTGTCTGGTCACACACACACATGACTCATGCATTTAAGTGTCCTTTTTTTATGGCATTCCTTGGCTTTTAATGTCAAATTGCCTTTTTTTGTGGCTTTAACGCCCACTCAAAGGACTCTTATTTATGGACAATTTATTTTATTTAACTTGAACGAAATCAACCGCTAAACATCCAAATAGTTGCGATAAAAATAAAAAAAAATATTTATGCAAGCGAATGCATCAAAAAAAAGAATAAAATAAATAATAAAATATAAAGAGAGAGAAGAAAAGAAAAAAAATTGAAACCAAGATTCTATTTTCTCGAGCAATAAAAATGTCAACAGCGTCGCCGCAACGGACACAGCCAATTGCAACTGGACTGGCGGCTTTGGGTTCGTTGTCGTTCCGTGTGATTTATGCATTTCGCATGCAAAACGCTAATCAGTGTAGACCCTCTGCTTCTTACCCCCAACACACACACACACATATATACATATACAGCATCATACTACACAATAAAAACAAAAAGCGAACAACAAAACACAGAGAACTAAAGAGAAACCAACGTTCGAACGCAACAGAGAACACAAAGCTACGAGTAATACAAAACTCAAATAGCGTTTAGCCAAAGATGACTAATGGGGGCCCCCATTGCCCATTGCCCATATTGCAACTGGTCAAGTGGGTTGACTTGAATGTGAATGCGAATCTTAAATCTTATATCTGACTGTGAATGTGAATGGGTTGCATATGGAGCCAGTTAAATGAATGTTAACAGCAAACAACAACAACAACAATAATAATAATAACTTGCTAAACATCATTGCTCGACTTCTTTTATTTCTTGTAGTGTAGATACACTAGGCAAAAAAACTATAAGACTCGTTAAAATAAAAAAGTTTCTTTTCAAAATAATATACTTGAAAATTCCAAAGAATAAATGTTGTTAGCTGTTTCTGGACCTAGAGCCTGCTAAAGTGATTAATAACCAAATGGATGGACACTAAATATCTGCAAAATATTTAAAAAAATAAACTTTTAATTTACAATTGAAAAATCTTATTGAATTTCGTAAAGAATTCTAATTATTCTTTAATAAATAACATTAAGCATAGTTGAAAATAAAGGTAAACGAAGCAAAGTACTGCTAAAATGACAATTTTGTTTAATAAATAAACCATATTTTTGTGTTTTTGACTATAAAAAATAATAATTGAATTTTTTTAAAATAAATTTATTCATTTAAATTCATCTTGAAATAGGAACATCTATTTTTTTTTATATAATTAAGAAGAGTATACATATTTTTCATATATTTTTCGGAAATGATAACTTTTGTTTTTTGAATTAATAATGATCCAACATTTAAACCCATTTTTTTTTATCAGTGTAATATGATAGTATGTACAAAATGGAGGAATATTCCATTTTTATTTTTTTTTTGACATTTAAATTCAAAAATATGAACATGCCACAAGTTTGCATTAAGTACTACACTACACATTTGTACTTTAAGTTATGATTATAAGTAGTACTATTATTTACACTGTTCCACTTTAGTGGTGCTCAATTAATTTTCCTTTTCAGCTTTTTTTTTTTTCACTTTACGCACTGACTGTTCTACAAAATGAAGGCGTTCTGCTTGTTGTTGTTTGTTGCTGCTTTTACGGCTTGTTGAATATTTTACGCTTCAATAAATTTTGAACCCCAATTGAATAGAACGTATTCCGGTCAATCAAAGGGTAGCTTATTGCTGCTTCTTCTTCTGGCTACTGCTGGCAATTGATGTTGTTGAAAAGTTGTTGAAATACTCGCATATGCCTTGCATAATTAAAAAAAAAATCAAGCAAAATTTTTGTATAATTTTGTAACTTTCTAAAGTGCTTTCATAACTAATAATAAGAGAGCTTAACATTTTGACCCGATTTTGTTTTTAATGTAATAATCAAAGTTTTTATCTTCAAAGATTATAAGAAAATATGAAAAAATTTATTTCCAAATATTTTTATTATTTAAACAAAAATTTTTATATATGGATAGATAGATATAGATATAAATTCTAGATATTTTATGTATGTGCTATTTTTCCCAATTTTACCCCACTTTGAGTTGGAGTTTGAGGAAATCGATTTTCAGTACGCACTTTCATTACTAAATGTAATTTTTGTGAAAATTTCAGCTCTGTAGCTCTGATTGATTATCAGTAGCTCAAATATATTTTCTTTAATCGTTATGTGAATTCAATATTAAATTGTAAAATATTTCTACTGCAAGAAATTTACATGCCACTTGTCAATCATAATCCCAATCAAAGTCATCTAATAACTATCTATGTCTCTAACAATATAATACGATTGATGTCCAACTGAGTTGACCACAAAATTAATTAACTAAAATTGTTACATCGATATGTACGTACGTACGTATGTATGCACAATATGCTAACTGATGTGCACACACACACACATAGACACAGAGAGAGAGAGAGAGAGAGAGGGAGAGTGAAAAGAGAGGTACAAATACCACTTAAACAGAGTTATCTAAAACCAAGAAATATGAGTCGCATATGTGGCTCCCGCTGGGAGAGGCGGCGACAAGAGATACAGAGAGACAGAGAGAGAGAGAGAGAGACTAACGAAGAGAAGCTGAACGGCAGCAACAACTGCGGCAAATGTCACTTAAGCGGTCATGTCCTTTACTCGAATTGTGTATGTGTGTGTACAACATATGGGCTTAGTTATTGTATATAGGCAATGCTCATGTCCTGCTGCCACAATTAACTAAAAGCGCGCATCAAATTACAAACAAAACAAGGATGCCACAACATGACAAAAGAGATAGAGACCGAGAGAGAGAGAACTACAACACACAGACACTCTCTGTGTGAGAGTATGACAACGACATGAAGCGGAAGCAACAACTGCATGTGTATATCTGTGTATGTATGTCTATTATTGTTATTTCATTCGAACGCTTGTAGTATTGTCGCCAACAGCTGTGTAGCTTTTGTTGTCGTAAAACCGACAGCCATTTTGTCAATGCGCTTTGCATGTATTTGTAATTGTTCAACTAAATATGTGTATGAGTGTGTGTGTGTGTCTGCACACAGCTGCAATTTATGCCTGTATGTGGATATATTTGGCTTACAAGGATAGCTGGTCAATTGTGCGCTCTGTTACCAAAATCGAGCCCAGTTAAGCTACAACCTTAAAAGAAACCCACAATCCAAGCCCCTTCAAGCCAAAACCAGAATGTTACCATTGTAAGCTACTTAAGATTTTGCACAGATTATAAATGTTGTATGTACTATGTGTATATGCTAAAATAGACGCGCAAATTGAGTGTGAGTTTTCCATAGATAATCTTTACAAGCAATTTAAAGCTAGACAAGTGCTAATATAACAACCCAACAGCAGCAGCAACAGCAGGCAACAACAGGCAACAACAGCAGCAGCAGGTAAAGATGCCAACAGACAAGCAACGACACAACAATGGCCAACAAAATAAAAAGAAAAAAAAATTAAAGCCTTAAGTACTTGATGTAGAGACCCAAAAGAGTAAAACAGGCAGCAGCGCAGCTACATAGGTCGAACAGGTCGCCCCATATCACGTGCGATCAACTAATTAAAGCAAAAATAACAACAACAAAAAAAAAAACAGGAAGCCGCACATTAGGGAAACAACAACAAGAGAAAGAAAGCAAAGCAATGCCAAGAGAATGATGAAAAGTTTTCATCATTGAATGATTACCCCGTCGAAAGTTTACGCTTTTTCCCTATACAACATTAATGAGACAAAATAGGAAAACTGATAAAAAGTGAAGAAAATATAGCATCACCCATCAGCCATCAGGCTTTTGGCTTGAGGCAACAGGCATCAACTTCCTGGCCGCACTTGCCATATTCAATTATGAATGAACGTTACGAAAATTACAATTACAAGTTAACAATACCCGTTCATTGCTGAGACATTAAGTTAAGTTAGTTAGATTGGTGGAGCAGCGCCGAACAGGCCAAAGAGCAATGTGGCCAATTTTACACTAAACGAAAAAATACATTCATTAAATTTTCATTTAGTTTTTCGTATTTTTTGAAAATATTGTTACATTATACACGAGGAACATTATTTTGAATATTTCAACACATATTTCATTTGATCCTCAAATTAAAATTTAAAAAAAAACATGAAAAATTATTCTTTTTATATTTTTTAGTGTAATATACTCGTAGATAATTATAAATAAATAATATATTTCAACTAAATAAATGATAAATGCTTGAAAAATAATGTTTTGAAAAAATGTGTCTATTTTTTTAAAATAAATATTTAATTAAATTTTTAAATATTTTTAAATCAAAGTTCAAGAAATATTTTCTTGCAATATTTTACTTTTATTTTTATTTCTCTCAGTGTAGTGTATAAACTTTAATCCAAATCAGTTTTCCAACATGGCGCAGCAGCACACTGGGCGTGGCACTGCCACATAGCTATGCAGCAATATAATAGCTATGTAGCTGTTAACTTGACGAAAGTGCCACAAGCTCGAGCAACCAATAGATAGAGAGTGAATGATAGTGAAAGAGTATAAGATGTAAGAGGAAAATCTTCTGGTGACTGGCATGCGTAGATAAATTGAATTGAAATCCAAGGAAAGAGAAAGAGAGAGAGAGTGAGTGCGAGAGATTGGGCTATGCTGCCAATGCCAAACAAAATATTTGTTACTAGCTCCTGCCTCTGCCTGTCAGTTGCCTTTAGCGTTGCCACATTTTACAATTTTCAATTATGGTTAATCATGTAAATGTTTGTCGCCTGTATCACTGTGAGAACAAATTTTACATAATGCAAAGTGAAAATGGCTGCCAATCGGGATAACATTGCAACGATGCTTCATATATGTATGTTTAAGGAATATATCTAGATGAATAATTGCGTCTTGCTATGTCCAGTATGGGATTATTCCAAGCAGGTAAAACTATATTTCAGCATCTAAAAAGGACATTTTACATCTAACCTACCTGAATGTGTTTGTTTGTCTTTTGCTACGTTTTGGGATTAGAAACAACCCCGAAACGTGTCGCATTATGCGTGTATAAAGTGGAAAAAAAGAAAAATGAAATTGGCATGCTGTATCCGAAAGATACTTTCTGGTCAGGCATATTGAAAAAGGGTGTTCTTTTCTACAAAAATGCAAAATACCTGTGAGACCGTGTACCAAGCACAGTGGAAAAACCAAAATGGAACAATTCTTAGAAAATATTATTATATTATTATTGTAGATTGGTTACGACTTTAAAGTTTATTATTCTATTGAGTTTTTTCTGGATAAAATTTTTATATATGAGTCTGTTACTCGTACTATTTATGTATGCACTCATGCAAAAGTTTGCAATTCATCAACAAATTTTCCCTGAGTTGTTTCTCAACTATAATACCATAATATAGTATATATGGTTATATATGTTTGTATATATGGTTAGTTCTCATGACATGCCCACATGATTTCTATTCAAGTTACGCACCCTATAAATGCCCCCACACTGTTCAACATCCAATTCCCATGCGTAAACCAGACTATTTATGCTTCTAAAATAAATGTTGTATGTTGTACGACTGTGTGTGCCATTTGGTCATAAATTCAAAAAGCTGTCCAGCTTAAATTTTTGGTTTTTCAATTTTTGAATGTTTAAGTAGAAATATATTCTATATATTAGAGCTAAAAACTTATTCAAGCACCCCCCACGCATATACATATAGTAGTGTTCCCTTTACATTTAACATTTCCCATTTTCATTTTCATCTCATTCTGCATAGTTGTGCGTGTAAGTGTAAAACGTGTAACAAGGAGTCAACGCACGAACAAAATGTACCAAACAGGAACGTTCGCAAAAAAAAGGATGTTGGCTAGTCAGAGGACTGAGTCACACACACACGCAACAACAAACAAGTAATGAAGCTCTAGGCGAGTGTGCTCGACTACGAGATACCCCGATCCAAGTGCCTTGCTACTAGTGATAACGACCAGGACGGACGGACGGCCAGACGGGCAGACGGACATAGCTAAACCGACTCGGTTGTTCATGCTGATCAATAATATATATACATACTTTATAGTGTGTCCTTGTGCCTGTTACATACATTGTCACAAAACTATAATACTTCTTTTGCATTTTTCAAATGGATCGGGGTATAAAAACCATGAGATTTCATTTAATTAAAGCAATTTTTATGACCAAAACAAGGCAGAAAGCCAAAAAAAAGGACCAATCCTAGCGTGCATGTTAAATTTTTGACGCCATATGTGCGTGGAATATATTAAATAAGGTATGTACACTCTGGTAACAAGCCTTTAAAAGGGATATTTGTAGTTTTCTTTCACTATATAGATATTTTTTATATTTTATGCTCCTAAACAAATATGTAAAAGTTTTCCTTTTGCCTTTTGGATTATGTATTATTAGCTGGGCTTGAGCTTGATACCTTCTGGCATGCAAAATATGAAATTTATGTGGGTGAGCTATATGTACTATAAAGGTATTGGGCCAAAAATTGTAGCAATGCCACCAAAAAAAAAATAAAAAAAAGGTTAAACAAAGGTTAAGCTACCCCAAAATATATAATGGTTAAAGCTTAGGCAGTCATCAGAGTTATTTAGTTAAAATTAGTGCCTGTCGAGAATGTCTTTTCAATAAAGAAAAGCAAACAGGCGACAGACACCAAGGCACAAATTTAGCTTAAGGCGTTCGCAAAGGATAACTGAGAGATGTCTGTTGTCGTGCTGCTGACAACTGCGAGTGCGACGACGATGAGGACGACGTCAAAGGCCCAACTAGCTTAAGGCATCTTGGGAATGAAGACGCTCAGCTGGAAAATCAAGTTGGCCACCCATCAGCAGCAGCAGCAGCAGCACAATAATGGAAACGGACCCCATGCCGCAAATCATGAAATAAACTCTTTAATTACGCCTCACGACTTGCCAGCAAAGCCACTGAGGCACGCAACAAGGAAAAACAGCTAAATGGAAAATTATGCAAAATGCAGCAGCAGCAGCAGCAGCAACAGCTTCCGAAAATGTAAGTAAAAATTATAAAATCTTTGGCACGACGTCGACGTTGTTGGCAACGACAAAACTGCAAATTACCAAATTATAAACAAAAAGCAATGATGATGACGACGAAGTCGAAGTCGACGACGACGACGACGACTACTTCGATGTTGTTGCTGCGTGTTGCTGGTAAACCATAAAACCCCGAGGATGCAACAGCAACAGCAACAACTCTGAGAGTGCAGCAAGGCAATCAGACGAGGCAGGCAGGCAGACCGCACACAGCATGAATCCCAGACATTGTAACCCCCCGCTGTAAGCGCATTTAAACAACCTGACTGCTCGCTTGCCTCTCCTATGTATGCATGTATGTATGTATGTATGCATCTAACTATCTATGTATCTACCTGCCCCAGCTACATGTTGAGAGTAACGCTTGGCACCCACTCGATTATCACCGAAAAACGATTGACCTCACGAATTCGTAATTAATTTTCACAAAAGTTTTCCATTCGAAGACAAACTTCAAACAAAAGCCTGCCCTCGCCTGGCACACAATGTGCGCAACGTTGCTACGTGCATTGGATTGCTCTGGGTTTGGTTTGCTTTTTGTTACTTTTTCGTTTTTCTTTTTTTTTTTTGGGATTTTTGGATTGCTTTTGCTTCATTTTCTATATGTAGTACATACACTAAGAAAAACAAATATTTAACTTTTTTATAAATTAAGTACAGCATATTAAATATAAGTTAATAAATATATTCATTGAAATGGCGTTAAAGTAAATAAATTTAATTGAAATTAAATAAATAAATTTAATAAATTATATCTGTATTTTAAAAGTTTTTAATTTTTGTGTAATTTCAATAAAATAAAAATAAATTTTAAGCTAAACATATTTATTTAACTAGACAAATATTCTTTTAAAAAAAAAATTAAAATTTTGAGTTGAACTTTAGTTCAAATAATTAATATTTTCGATTAAATTTATCAAAAGTTTAATTTAATTAGTTCTTCTTAAGATAAAAATTAAACTTTTCCGTACAGTGTTCATATATGTATATATGGGGAACACAATGTTTAAACATTTGAGCACGCTGACACTGTGGGGGGGCAAGTACAAGTTACTTGCAACGCCTCCTCCTACTTCAATTTTCTATTTCGTTCGTTCGTTTGTTTGAATATTTGTTTGTTTGTTTGTTTCTTTGTTCATTCGCTGGTTGTGCGCATGATGTCGCTTAAGTGCTGAAACAATGTTCCAAGTTGTAAGAGCAACAAACGACAGCAGCAACAACAATTGCAACAACTGCAACCAAAAATAAAGTGTGTAAAAATGAGCAACTTTTTTTTTTTTCAAGTGAGAAGCAACTATGTATATATGTATGTACGACTGGCACACACACACATACAAACTTGCCAGGCAATGAAGAGACAAGAACAACAACAGACTCAGCTTCAGCAAAAGATACAATTACTGACTGAGTCAATATGTAAGTATGTTAGTGCAACTTGTTGTGTATCTTTATGTACACACAATTTTCAACTGACAGCGTAAAGTGCACAAAATTGCAATTGCAGCTGATCGCGGGTATCTGGGACAAAGAAGGCCCCTAGAATTCCCCAAAACCAAACCCAGATACTCTGTATGTCTTATAGGCTCGATAAATATATTGCAGTGTATAATGTATAGTAAGCGACAAACAAATTGTGAACTTTATAGAATATAATTTTCATGTACAAGCAAGAAATATGTGTGTCAATGTACGCGACGCAAAATAGGAAAGATGTTAAAAAAAAATGTAAATAAAAATAATAATTTATAGATTTTTATTTAATTTAACACTTAAGCAAATAATATAATACAAGAATAGAGGCGCATCGCGAAATAGGACAGAAGTTAAATGAATTTATTATATAATTAATTTTAAAACAGAGTAACTATGCTAATACCTGTATAGCTATCATATAATTATAGATATTTAATTGGATTTATTAAACATTTTTGACAGATATATTTATTAGGACCTGCTTTTATATAAATATAAATTAATTAAGATTCAAATAATCTTAAAATAAGCAGAATTTTATAGAAAATTCAAAATAAATTGAATCAATTCTTGTTAAAATGTTAGACGAGAATCGGAATCCCGGGTAACGAAAGAAGATAATTATCTTGAGCTTGAGATGTAATAAATTGACTTTAATTAAATATTTTTATTTTTTTTCTTAATTCTTAGTAATTTAATTAAGTATTTAGAATATATGTATTTTATATAAAAATTGTATGTGATGTTCTCTTTTAGGAGCTTTCACTGTAAGTTTGCTAACATAGATTAATGTCATGTTTCCTTGTCGTTCCCAACACACACACACACACACACACACTTTCATAATGTCACACAGCTGCCAGTTTATTGCAACATTCTGTCCAAGGACTAACAGGATGGGTTGGTTGTGCACTAAATGCAAAGTGCAACACTAGAATGCAATACCAAAAAAAAAAAAGGCCAAGACCACAAGACCTCAAAAGCTGGCAAACTGATATACTCGCATGTCCTAGGTATCCATCCATTGGTATTGCAAATGTTCTTTTTTTTTGGTTAGATTTTTTGCTTTTATTGTACGCACACTGACACTTTGATATGATTTTCAGTCAGTTTGTCATTGATGATGTTATTGCATGATGTAAGTTCATGTCCATGTACATATGTACATACATGTGTATTTCATAGGAAGCTAGATACTACAAAAACTGTGGACCAAAAATACTGCCGAAAGTTTCATTTAAGAACCTTTTGTGTGGCATTTTTTAGCATGATTGCACTACAGTTTGCAACTTCTGTGCTTGTGGTTTGTGTTTGTGGCAGACACATCGGATGACTCTGCACAATAATCGTACTTACTTTGAGGTAGTATGCTGTTGTGCCTCAACATCAGCATCAGCAACAGTATTTTTTTATTTTTCATGTCAAATTGCGACGGTTTTAAGTGTAAAATACAAAAAAAAAAAAGTTTTTTTTGTGCTTACCACAAAACTTAAAATGAACTTCAACTTGAAGCTTAAAGTATCTTTATATTACGGGCAGGTTATATGAATATTTTCTTATATGAAAATTTTTTCATAAAAGTGGTAAGTTTTTGCACCAAAATTTCCATGTTGCAACTTAATTTTTTTTGGGTTGTTTCTTCAAATTGAAATTATATTTTTTTTTTTGGCCTCCTGTTGGCGACAGCGAGGACAACAGCTGTTACCACGCCCACAGCAATATGGGCAACCTGCAAGCTCCTTTGGCACTTGCTTTATTGTGTGACTTGTAACTTTTTCTGAAGCATTTTCCTCTCTCTCTCTCTCTCTGTGTCTTTTAAGTTTAATTTCATCGCTTGACTTCGGGGTAAAAGTTTTTTATTTCGTATAAAAGCAAGAGCAGAGTGACAGTCAGAGTGACAGAGTCTAGCTGCTTTCAAGCTGTTTGCTTGAACTAAAAGTTGCAACGGCCTTTTAGACGGTGCAAATTACTTCAAGTTTTGTTTGGCATTCAAGTGCTTAAATGTCTCACGAGTCGCTGCCTGGCATTTTACACGTCATTTAAGTATATAGTTTGTACGTACAACCACTTTAAAAAACTACACAAAAACCATGAATTAATCAGAAAATGCGGCAGCAGCTGTAGCAGCTGACATAGGTTTTTTTTTGTATTAAATATCTTAACTTATGCACTTGTAAAATAGTTCTAAGTAGAGAGAGAGGTAAACCGCAAAACGTTAACCGCGTATGCAGCGCTATTTTATACGCTAGACAAGTTCAACTTAATCAATTTAAAGTGCTTACCGCAAAGTCAACAGTTCAAACTAACCACAAATACTGGGCGGTCGGAGGGACGGGGAGTAAATACACACATAGACAATCTACGCCTTTTCCTAGGGGTTATTATTAGGTAAATTACCACACACACATAAGCACACTTTGAACTTAACCTATCAGATACTCAGCAGGTTGTTGCCGTACCTCAGTCGGCGTTCGTCGTTTGCCCACTGTCCAGTGATCAGTTTTCTACCCCCCATTGTCTATGTCACATAAAAGTATCCTTTTCACTATTTCCTCCTTTTTTTATTTTTCTTCTGTTTTCATAACAAATTTTTTTTTCTTTTTCTTTCTGTTTCTTTTCAACACGCTGTCAACATTCCCCTTTTCTTTTTTTGCCTTATGTTTGCTTATGTGTATATTTATATTTACTCGTTTGTCAACAATGGGAAATTATGAAAATTAATATGAAAATTGTTGCCATTATGTACACTTTGTGTGTCCGTGTGTCCATGTGTGTGTTTGAACACTCAATTGTTAGTTTTAGATTTAATTACTTGCTTCAACTTCAACGTTAATTTGATTGAGTATTATATAACGAAACCTGAGGATTAAAGTGTTTTCTTCGTTTTTTCCCCTCTTGTGTCCCTGCTGTGCCACTAAACTTGCCCAATTGACAAACACACTTAACCCAAACAAAGAAAAAAAAAAACAAATTAATTTGCTAGCCCGTGACATGTGGCTATGCACCCGGTAAGGTTATAGGCATTTTAAAATAGAACTTTAAATAATTTATAAACAATTTCGTTCAAATTTGTTCCGAATAAATTTGAACGAAATTGTTGCCAAGTAATCTCTAAACTACATTTTAACTTAAACTAAAAAATAGAGAAAGTAAGCGCCAAATTCAGTGATTTTAGTAGTCTTTACTTTGAGCACCATTAAAAATGTGTGAAAAAAGTCAACATTCTAGCTCTTTTCACACTTTATTGCATTGCTTTTGGTGCAGTTAAAAGAATGAATGAATTCATTTTTATTGTATAACTTTATAGATAAAATCCAAATTAATCTTTGAATATCTAAACTAAATTTTAAGTTAAAAATATTGAAAAATAAGAGTTATAAAAATAATAAGATTTGGACTTTATTAACAAGTTTCCCCCACTTAAAGTTGGAGCTCGTTGACTTTGTTTGTCCACTTTTAACAACCTTTGTTGCCAAGCTTCCCGCACTTAAAGTATTTCTTCTCAGTATAAGTGTTAAATAATTAACCTTCTAGCTCTTAACTTTAAGACTGTGCGTTGATTGGCAACACAAATCAATCAGTCAGTCAGTCAATCAATAACGACAAACTATTTTTT